>CAUYQG010124196.1:0-10544 GCA_963574415.1 Tarsius wallacei | reverse complement strand
ATTGTAGAGATGAGGTCTCGCCAAGTTGCCCAGGCGGGTCTCGAACCCGCGGGCTCAGGCAATCCACTCACCTCAGCCTCCCAAAGCGCGGGATTACAGGCTGAGCCACTGAGCCCGGCCACAGATTTTTCTTAAAACAAGTAAAACAGCAAGACTAGGGCAGAAGCTTGCCTAGCAGACTTCAAAACGATCCTACTTTTTCTTCTCCCTATAACTCACTGTGGACAGTTTCTAGTGCTATGTGTTCTAGTTTACTGATTTCTTGTTTCAATACCCAATTCTCTCCAGTGTGTCTTTAACCCCTAGCTTCATCTCTAGAATCTGATTGACGTCTTTTTTCTTTTCCTATCTTCTAGGTGCCTCCTTACCACGCTCATGTTTTCCGCTAAATTCTGGAACATGGGGAATATGGTTCTAGTGACGAATAACTGTCGTCAAGTCCTTGTCTATTAATTCTATCCTCAGGGCCACACTTGACATCCTTCCGTGTCACTAAAGAAACGACCGGCAAAAGGAAGCGAATTCAGCAGTTCGACCAACGGTATGAAGCTCCAGTTTCGTCCTTGGTGTTTCAAGTCGACACGTCTTCACACGTCGTCACCTTTTTGCTTTCGTGAGTCAGAGTCTCACTCTGTCACTGACGCCGAGGCGCGGTGGCACGCTTACAGTGCTCACGGCTCACGGCAGCCTCCTCTCCTTCCGCCTCAGCCTCCCTCGCTGCGGGAACTACAGGCACGCATCACCACGCCCAGCGCGTTTTTTCGTTTTGTAGAGACAAAGGCTCACGATGTTGCCCAGGCTGGTCTCAAGATCCTGGGCTCAAGCAATCCTCTCTCGCCTCAGCCTCCCAAAGTGCTGGGGTTATAGGCGCGAGCCACGACGCCCAGCCAAAGTGCCCATTTCGTTTCATTTCTGGACTTCCTATTCCATGGTTTTATTTTGATGCATTAAATCACAATCATTACTCATTTTTTATTATTACATATTATGATGGTTTTAAAGTCTGCTATGGCAAGCTTCTGCCCTAGTCTTGCTGTCATACTTGTTTTAAATCATTACATTGCCAGAAATTCTTTTCTATACAAACTTTCCTATCACTTTCCCAGTTTATACACTCTCTTGGAATTTTAACTGGTATCACATGAAGCTATGTGTGGCATCTTCTAATTTTTGACATCTTGGTCTTCACAGGTAAGAGGAATAAAAGTCCTTTATTTCTGACACTCAGCCTCAACAGCAATCTTCCCCCACCTCTTTACCCATCCATTGTTCATCCACATCTTTGTGTCTGTTGCGTTCCTTTAAGTGCTTTCAACCGATTCAGAGTGCCCACAGGCTGAAAGCTGTCTCCACTCCTTTCCCATGTTCCCCCTTCACTTCTTCACGGCTCGTTACAGATGGTTGTCTGACGCTGTGCTGCACAGAAGTGGTGACAGGGAGTACCTGGTGCCCCCGTCTCAGGCAAATATCCCCATGGCATTTTTGCCTTTTTTTAGAGTTTTATCACAGGAATGAACGCTATATGTTATCAAATAATGTTATCATATGTATGTTGACGTATTATTTTAGATATCTCATTAATTCAATGATTAAAGGTTAACATTTTTCTTATATTAAAGTGGCTTTAAATTCCTGATAGTAACCTCATTTGATCTCCAGTAAATATGCATATTTTTTAATGTGTGGCTATAATTGGTCAGCTAAAACTCTATTCAGAATCTAGTTGTACGTGTATGTGTATGTGTGTGTGTGTGTGTGTGTGTGTGTGTGTATTTTTTAAGCTTCTGAAATTGGCCTGTAGTGAACTTTATTTTGGGACAGTACGTGCTACTTTCTCATAAGTGACCTTTCAAACATTCACCACTCAGTCTATTATAACTTTGAGAACCAAAATCAAAAGGAGACAAAATAACTAAAAAAGCAAAGTTAGATCACTGTTTGCTTTTTCATCAATTCCACACCATAAGGAGTAGCTAAATAAAACACACTTCAAAGAAAAACGTCAAATTGAATTACTGTCATTTAAAAAAAATCAAGTTGTATAACAACAAACAGGCAAGACAGAAAGATGATGTTGCTTGTCTACATTGGCATGACTCACTTTAACAAAAATTCTCATGCATAACAATCTAAAAAGAATAACTAACTAGCTACATATAAAAACCATATTGGTTAAGGTCAATGTTGATTGAAGAATTATTTTTAATTCACCTATTTTCTTTTTCACTATTATATACAAAGCACCATGCCAGGTGCAGGAGGATATAAGGGTAAACAAGACACATTTTTTCCTCAACAAACTTCCAAACTAATGCAAAGATTGACAAATATTTTCCAGAAAGGGCAAGACAGTAATATTATATATAGGCTTTGGGGGCCACATAATCTCTGTCACCAAACTACTCAACTCTGCTGTTGTATAACAAATGAGCATGGCTGTGGGAGAAAACCTTACTGATAAAACATGTGGCACCAGATTTTGCCCATGGACTATAGTTTGCTAACCTACTTGCTAGCAGAAAATAATAAACTAACCAGCAATTTCCATTTTATGTGGCAAATACAAATGGTTGTAAGTAAAGGGTGTCAATAGGAACATAACCTAAGAGAATCAACAAAGGCTTCTGGGAGGAGGCAACTCAAATTCAGCAAATAAAAGTCGTTTTTTTGTAAGGTGCCACCATTATGAAACAACTCAAAATTACATGCATTCTGAAAATGTGAAACATATTTGACTATAAAATAATTGCTTTGCTTTGTTGTATAGTATATATGCTACTCTCCTAGCTATTTACTAAAATTATACCTCGCACACTGGAAAGCTTACCTTGAGTGACTGTTTTGAGAACAATTAAGGTTGATAAAAATCTCAAGGGCAAATAGGAGCTCCTAAAAAAAGCAGCTGTCCTTGATTTATTCTCCACAGAATGCTCTAAAGAAGTATCCTGAATTCCTTTTGTTACTACTCCTTTAAATATGTCTTCACCCAATCTCCTCAATGTTGATGTCATAGTTGAGTGCTGTTAAAAATATGTACACTCTTAGTATATTTATTCAGAAAATAGTATTTTAAATGCTATGATCAAATACATAACTTAAAAGTGAATTTTCTGCTAATTAAAGAAATGAAGTTAAAACTATGTCAAATCAAAACGTAATGACTTTATAAACAACTTTTTAAAAATTATTCAAGTATGACCGCACATTTTTCTAAAACACGTAAGAACAGAAGGCCACGCTGTATTTCCGGCACTGAGCTGGACTACTTGCTCTCAGTTCCTCACTGCTCCACCATCACGGTCAACTGGACAGTCGAATGCAGCCTGTTTGACTTGCCTTACTGATCCTGATACCCCACACGGAGGTATGTGTGCAGATGTGCCATAGTGACTACCTGTCAGTCACTGTGTGACCTCCTGGAACTTGGACCTGCTTCCTTTAAACTCATAAATGAAAACTCCCCACAGAAAACCTGTTTGGATAACATCCTGGCCACCAATGAAGGAACTGGCTCATGGGTCCCTTCTCCCACTTTCAGTCCCTGCCTGCGCTCCCTGATCTCTGTATGTGTGGCCTCCAAGCATGCCACGTATCGGTAACAAAGTCTTTCTTTTCATCTGTATCTCTCCTAATCAATGCAGGGCACGCTCCATCTTAAAGATTCTACATTAAGACATATGCAATACCAAGAACTATTTTTAAAGCGACATAAAGATACACACTCAAAACAGTGTAGATAAACGAAGATCAAATTAAACGTCCAAGTCCAAGGAGACAGGAAAAAAAAAGAAATTAAAAGCACAAACAGGCTGGGCACAGTGGCTCAAGCCTGCAATCTCAGCACTTTGGGAGGCTGAGGCGAGAGGACTGCCTGAGCCCAGGGGTTCGAGACCAGCCTGGGCAATTTGGTGAGACCTCGTCTCCGCAATCTATCAAAAAATTAACTGGGTGCGGTAGTGAGCGCCTAGAGTTCTGGCCGTTTGGAAGGCTGAGGCGGAAGGATCGCCTGAGCCCAGCAGACTGAAGCTGGGGTGGCCATGAGTGTGCCACTGCACTCCAGCCTGGACGACAGAGTGAGACTCTGACTCAGAAAACAAACAAACAAACAAGAAAGAAACCCACAAAAAAACAAAAACAAACAAAAAAAGTAAGCAAAACCCAAAATAAAATAAAGTTCCAGTTTAAGCCCCAACATATGAATAAGTACATTAAATGCAAATGATCTAAAATACCAATTAACATAGAACTTGAAAAAGCTGATAAAAAAAAAACCAATCCAGTTATATGCTGTCTATTTAAAAAAACTCTCATTTTAAGGCTGGTTGCAGTGGCTTATGCCTGTAATTCCAGCACTTTGGGAGGTCAAGGCAGAAGGATTACTTCAGCCCAGGAGTTAAAAACCAACCTAAGCAGCCAGGCTCGGTGGCTCAGCCTGTAATCCCGCGCCTTGGGAGGCTGAGGTGAGTGGATTGCCTGAGCCCACGGGTTCAAGACCTGCCTGGGCAACTTGGTGAGACCTCATCTCTACAATTAAAAAAAAAAAAAAAATTAGCCATGTGTGGTAGCGCACGCCTGTAATTCCAGCTACCTGGAAGGCTGAGGTGGAAGGATCGCCGGAGCCCAGCAGGTCGAGGCTGCGGTGCCTGGGAGCGACTACTGCACTCCAGTCTGGGCAACAGAGTGAGACTCCAACTCAAAAACAAAACAAAAAACCAACCTAAGCAAAATAGTGAGACCTTGTCTCTACAGAAAAATCAAGAAATTAGCCAGGTGTAGCCTTATAAATTACCAGAGACAGAGAAGAACATTACAAAATGATAAAAGGGCAAATCCACCAATAAGACATAACAATCCTAAATGTATATGCACCAAGCAATAGATCTGCAAAATTCAAGGCAAAACCAGATGAAACTAATTGGAGAAACATATAAATCTACAATTACAGCTGGAGACTTCAACTCCCATCTCTCAGCAATTATAGAACAATTAGACAACATATCAGCAAGGATACTCTCACAAACAACAATCAACAGGATCAAATCAATATTTATGTAACACTCATCCAACAACAGAATATGCATCGTCAGTCATAAAACAACCTCAACAATACAACTAGAGAAACAGAAAGACCTACGACAAACTTCTAAATAATTCAAGGTCAAAGAGAAGTCTCAAGGGAAATTTTAAAATACATTAATTTGAATGAAAATGAAAGGGCAACATTCAAAATCTGTGAAACACAGTGAAAACAGGATGGAAAAACAACACTAAGCCATTGCCTTGCTAAGATATGATTTGGCCATGTGCTCTTTGAGCTATGGTCAGGCCATGTTTTCTTAAGCTTTGGCCCCTCCCCCACCTTGGGGAGGTGAATCTCCTCTTTCTCTCTCTCTCAAATTTACTTTCTAAATAAACTATATTTTTTAATCTTAAAAAAAAGAAAAGAAAAATAACACTAAATGCGTATGTTAAAAAAGAAGCCTCAAATTAATAATCTAAGTTTTCACCTCAGTAACCTAGAAAAGGAAGAGCAAAATAAACCAAAGCAAGCAGAAGTAACAAAATAATAAAGAGAAGAAATCAATGAAATTAACAGAAAAGTAGAAAAAAACCCCAATGAAACAAAGAGATGATCCTCTGAAAGATCAATAAAACTGACAAACTTCTAGTAAAAAAGTAAAAAAAGAAAACACAAATTACCCACGTAATGAAACAGGGCCATCACTAAAGACAGTTCAAAACAAAGAAAACTATAGACCAACATCTCTCATGAATATAGATGCAAAAATCCTTAACAAAATATTAGTGAACATAATTCAACAATATATACAAAGAATTAAACGCCACAACAAAGGTGGGCTTTATTTCAGAGATGCATGGCTGATTCAAAACTTGAAAGTCAACGTAATCCACCATATTAACAAGTTAAAGATGAAGAAAATTATATATAGAAAAAGCATTTTAAAAAATTCAGGCTGGTTAGAGGAAGATGGCGGCAGAGCCTGTTTAACTATGCAAGTCCCAGTCTGAATGAGTGAGTGTACGGAAAATTTTGCGTACTTATTGGTGATTAAGTGGGTGTGTGAGTGGCTGACTGAGTGGGGTGCTCAGGAACAAGTGGCCAGGGCTCTCCCAGTGAAACAGCTGATGCCGTCGCCGCTGGGCTTGGACCCTAGTGCTTCCTGGGATGCAGAAACCGAGCACCATTTTTTTTCTAACCAACAAAGTCCTTCCTGGGAAGAAGCTGCCAGGAGACTGACCGAGTGGGAGCTTGGGAGCAAATGGCCAGGGATCTCCTGGTAAAGAAGCTGGTGTTACAGCTGCTTTGCTTGGTCCCTAGCACGTCCTGGGGCACAGAAGCTGAGCACCATTTAAAAAAAAACCAGCAAAGTTCTTTCCAGAAAGAAGTTGCCAGGAGAGACTGACTGAGTGGGGGCTCAGGAGCAAGTGGCCAGGGCTCTCCTGGTGAAGCGGCTGGTGTCACAGCTGCTCTGCTTGGCCCCTAGTGCTTCCTGGGCCACAGAAGCTAAGCGCCATTTTTTTAAACCAACCAAGGCCTTCCCAGGAAGAAGTTGCCAGGAGAGACTGCCGGCTCCAGGCTCTGCTCCACTGCAGCGGGAGAGACTGCCAGTTCCAGGATCTGCCTCACGACCACAGTGCCTGGCCAGACACTGGCAGTAAGGGCTGTGGAGGGAGCCCAGCGGCAGAGCCTCACTGGAGAAGATGAAAGAGGCACCTGCCACCATCCTGAAAACTGGGCAGGAAAGTGCTCCAGCTTGTTCACCACGGAGCACCAGACCCGATCTCTGTGACGGGAGGACAGACTACTCAGGGGCTGACCACGACCCAGAGGGAATACCTTGTCATCACCGACTCTGGAGGGGCGGGAAGAGTGCTGAGTCTCAGGCGCCCCATCTCCTATCCTGATTCAGTCACAGGGCAGAGGGTGTGGCCAGAAAAGGATCAGTAAGACCTCCAAAGAGATCAGAGGTATGTCCAGGGCTTACCTAGTCCCCTCCTCTCCAGTAATACTCTGAATGTCAGACCCATATGGCTGGGGCGTGACTGAGAGGAACACACCAAGGCGGAGCCTGGATGTCAGCCATATAGGAGGACTCTACTCCAGAATAAGCCTGGCTGGGGCATCCCCTCACCCTGCCAGCACTTGGGGAAAAGATAATCCTGCACCTCCCCACTGGGAGAATCCCCCTGACCATAGGGGAGTGGGAAGGGAAGTCCCACCCACCCCCACTGCCCTCACCTCCTTCCCTGGGTGGGACACTGGGGAAATTGCGAATGAGGTCAAAGCTCTGCAGGAGACAGCAGAGAGGAACAATGACAGAACCTGCCGCAAGAGGGCAGGGTTTTTTTCCTGTTCATTCGATTTTTAAATTTTTTATATTTTCCTTTTGTGCATAAATGTGTATGTGAGAGTTTGATCTGCATTTTCCCCTATTTTACTTTGTGTGTGTTTGATTTTCCTGGGGTTTTTTGGTTGTTCTTTTTTGTTTTGTTGTTATTCCAGTTTGTTCCGGTGTGTTTGTGTGTCTGTGTGTTCAACCGTTTTTTGCTCTGATTTCTACTTTTGTTCTTTCATTGTTCTGTGTTTTCTTCATTTTTTATTCTTTGTAAATTTTTGTCCTTCTTATTTCATTCTACTTTTCTCTATTCTCCTCACTGCTGTTACTGTATCTTGCTTGGACTCAGGGGGTACACACATATACCTACTGCACTTTCATATAGAGTGGTGGTGGGGAGTGGGTCTCAGGGAACCCATACCACAATCAGTGAACATTGTGATTTGCCAGTCATTTCTGAATCCTAGCTCCCCATCCTCTGCCTTATTTGACTCTCAAAACTACAAGAGACAGCAAAGTTTCCCACCGACAGTCCTATTTCAAAGTAGAACAAATTCAGAGCCCTGATCAGGGAAGAATAGAGGGCTGAACAAACATCAGAAGTAAAAGCCTTTCCAACTGCCACTGAATAATGGAACTAAAGAGAAAACAAAAAGATCTGCCACAAATGAGGAAAAATCAAAGGAAGAACACAGGTAATTCCCAGTGAAACAAAGAAAAAATGCCTAAAAAAAAAAATCAGAACTCAGAGCCCAAACAAGTGGCCCCAGAATACAACAGGGATAAGGGAATGGATGGAAGGAGTGAATAAGACTCAGGAAAGACAAGATGCAACACTGAAAGAACTTGCAACAGAAATTTTGGCCATAAAAAATTTCACCCAGGAAAAAAATAAGATGAAAAGCATGGAAAGCAGAATTTATCAAACAGAAGAAAGAATCTCAGAACTTGAAAACCAAAACATGGAATTAACCCCATCTGTAAAAAACATAGAAAGAAAACTCAGAAAGAAAGAACAAAGCCTCCAAGAGATGTATGATTATATCAAGAGGCTGAAACTATGCCTGACTGGTTATCCCAGAAGAAGAAAGGGAAATGGAAAACACCTTGGAGCAAGTATTCCAGGAGGTTATCCAAGAAAACTTACCTCATCTCACCAGAGATGTGACCATCCAAACACAAGAGCTACAGGGAACCCCCACAAGACATCAAATGAGAATACCAATCCCTAGACACATAGCAATGAGCCTACACAAAGTAGGGCCAAAAGAAAAATCCTAAAGGCAACAAAAGAGAAAGGTCAGACTACCTACCAGGGAAAACCAACCAAAATAGCAGCAGATCTATCAGCAGAAACAGTTACAAGCTAGAAGGGACTGATATTCAATATCCAAAGTCCTCCAAGATAAACAATTTCAACCAAGAATTTCCTACCCAGCCAAGCTGTGCTTCATCAGCAATAGAGAATCAAAATCCTTCTCAGATACCTAATCCCTAAGAGATTATGAGCTTTCAGACCAGCTCTAAAGGAGATGCTTAAAAAGGTACTAAGCACAGAAGAAAAAAAAAGAATGACTATGTACTTCCCAAGAGAACAGCAGAATACAGAATCAACAGAGACTACATCGAAACAGCAAACTTGAAAACATACACATACATCAAAAATCAAAAGCTAAGAGAAAACAAACAACAAAAACGTTTACAAGAACCTCATGATGAGGATAAACAAACACACTTCAAGAATCACCCTGAATGTGAATGGACTAAACACACCACTGAAAAGACAAAAGAATGGCAAACTGGATAAAAAAGCCATGACCAAATTATGTGCTGCATCCAGGAAACTCATCTCATCACAAGGAACAAACACAGACTCAAAGCTGGGGACAGAAAATGAGTTTTCAGGCAAATGGATCACAAAAGAAGGCAGGAGTGGCAATCTTAATATCAGACAAAACAACCATTAAGCTATCAAGAGTTTTAAAAAATACAAAAGTACACTACATAATGATAAAAGGTTCAATCCATCAACAATAAATATCCATCGTAAATATATATGCATCCAACACAGGAGCACCAGCATTTATAAAGCAACTACTAAGTAAACTAAAAAAAGATATTGACTTAACACTATTATAGCAGGGACTTGCATACCCCACTAACAGGCCTAGATAGATCATCGAGGCAAAAAATCAACAAAGAGATCCAGACCTCAACTTGATGCTTGACCAAATGGACTTAATAGATACCTACAGAATATTCTACCCAACAACCACAGAATATACATTCTACTCACTACCACATGAAACATACTCCAAGATCGATCACATGCTCGGCCATAAACCAAGCATAAACAAATTTCATAAGATCAAAATACTGCCATGCAGCTTCTTAGACCACAGTGGAGTAAAAATAAATATCAACACCAACAAAATTCCCCCAAAACTCACAAAGACATGGACAGTAAACAGCATGATGATGAACAAATACTGGGTCAATAACGAAATCAAAACAGAAATTAAAAGATTCCTGAAAACAAATGAAAGTGAAGAAACATCTTACACCAAAACCTCTGGAATGCCATGAAAACAGTTCTAAGAGGGGAATTTATGTCTCTATGAACACACATCAAGAAAATGGAAAGACCACAAGTCAACAACCTAACAAATCACCTAAAGGAGCTGGAAAGACAAGACCACCAAAACCCCAACTTCAGCAGAAGAATCCAGATCACCAAAGTAAAAGCCCAAATATGGGACACAGAAGACAAAAATATCAACAAAACAAAAAGCTGGTTCTTTGAAAGAATAAACAAGACTGATGGACCCCTAGCCAGAATGACCAAGAAGAAGAGAGAAAAAGCCCAAATAAACACAATCAGAAATGCAAAAGATCAAATCACAACTGACTCCGAAGAAATACAAAAGATTATCAGAGGTTACGATGCATACTTGTATGGAAACAAACTTGATAACCTAAATGAAATGGAGGACTTTCTGACATCACATGACATCCCAAGGTTGAAACAAGAAGACATTGAGACAATAAATAGACCAATAACAATTGACTCTGGCCTAAGAAAACTATCTACAGAAAAAAGCCCTAGACCGAATAGCTTTCCAGCAGAATTCGACAAAACATACAAGGAGGAGCTGATACCAACCCTACTGAAAGTATTCCAGGCAA
>CAUYQG010124194.1:0-12682 GCA_963574415.1 Tarsius wallacei | reverse complement strand
TGGAGACCTCCAGGTGTTTGGTGCCTCAACTTCAAATGACTAGACTCTACTCACTGAGCAAGTTGCTAGCAGGCTGCCAACCTGATACGACACCTAGGTTATTGACAGAGACTAAGTTGCATCCTCCCTCCCGTTCATATGTTGAAGCCCCTGAACTCCTGGGCTCAAGTGATCCTCCCTCCTCAGCCTACTGAGGGACTAGGGCTACAGGCATGCACTACCATGCGCAGATAATTTTTTTGTTTTGTTTTGTTTGTAGAGACGGGGTCTCACTATATTGTCCAGGCTGATCTTGAACTTCTAGACTCAAGTGATCCTCCCACTTCAGCCTCCTGAGCAGCTGGCAGTCTAAGAATGAGCCACCCCACCCAGCTAATTTTTGTCGTTGCTGTTGTTGTTAGAGACGCGGTCTCACTGTGTTGCCCAGGCTAGTCAAGCTCACTCTCTCTCCTCCCCTCTAGTCCCAAACTCCTCCTAGGACTCCCAAAGCACTGGAATTACAGGCATGAGACACTGCACTGGGCCAGACGTCTCTTCTTAAAAAGGCACTCACTAATCCCATTGGGAAGGCCCTACCCCATGATATAACCTAAACCTAATTATCTACCAGAGGGTCCCATCACACCAGGGTCTGGGGCTTCAACATATGAACGGGGGGGAGGATACAACTTAGTCTCTGTCAATAACCTAGGTGTCGTATCAGGTTGGCAGCCTGCTAGCAACTTGCTCGGTGAGTAGAGTCTAGTCATTTGAAGTTGAGGCACCAAACACCTGGAGGTCTCCACCCCACCTGGTCAAGGCATTCTGATCTGTGACGGTTGCTTTGAACAATCCTTCTGAGAGAAAGATGCCACAGAATATGTGGCAAAGGTAGACTGTGGTCCTAGGGGCGCAATGTTATGGGCAGAACTTTCCAACCCATTCCCTTGGGAATCTTGGAAGGAAAGAGACCAGCTGTTCACGGAATATCCTGACAGTCCATGAAAGGCTAGACCAGCAGACATCACAATGAGGCCTCCTCCTCTGAAGATCGCAAGCATACATAAACACACAGGCCTACTCCCTCAATGCACAGACGTGTACACATATACACACACACGTTTTAAGCCTAAATCCACAACTTGTACAAAGAAGAAACATGAAACAAGAAATAACTTATACAACCAAGAAATATGACCATCCCCAGAAGCTTCTGCAGTTCCTGTAATAAGAGAACTGGCATACATTAACCACCTACTGCATGCCTGACTGTGTGTTTAATACTCTATATGCATTATTTTACTTAATCCTGATGGCTGCCCTCTCCAGTAGGATTATATCCATTTTACAGATAAGAATATTGAGGCTCAGCCAGGCTCGGTGGCTCAGCCTGTAATCCCGCGCCTTTGGGAGGCTGAGGTGAGTGGACTGCCTGAGCCCGCGAGTTCAAGACCCGCCTGGGCAACTTGGCGAGACCTCATCTCTACAATAAATCGAAAATCAGCCGGGCATGGTAGCGCGCGCCTGTAGTTCCAGCTACTTGGAAGGCTGAGGCGGAAGGATCGCCGGAGCCCAGCAGGTCGAGGCTGCAGTGGCCGGGAGCGGCCACTACACTCCAGTCTGGGCGACAGAGTGAGACTCCAACTCAAAAAAAAAAAAAAAAGAAAGAAAATCTCACATGTATTGATGTATGGTTTCTTGTCAATTCTACCTTCCTTAAGTGCATATAACCAAGCCACCATTCAACCACAGTGGGGACACATTCTCAGGCCCTCCTGAGCATGAATGTCCCCAGGCTTAAGTTCTCAAGTTTGACTAAGAAATAAGCCATCTTAAAATATTTTACAGAGTTTGGCATCTTTTCATCAGCCTTCTCAAGAGAAACAAATGGGAGGGTCAAACATCCAGGTGCTAGTCTGAGCAACACCTGAGGAGTAGGGAGGCTGTGAAGGTTGGTATTCTGTGAATAATTCTGAAATGCCCCTTAAGGGGTCTATGCCCACCTGTGTTGAGAATCACTGATTTATACTTTTGTTTAATTAAGCTTGCTTCTTTTTTTCTTTCCTCCTTTCGAGATGGGGTCTGGCTATGTTGTCCAGGCTATTCTGGAACTCCTGGGTTCAAGCAATCCTCTCTCCTCAGCTTCTGGAGTTTGTTTAACTTTCTTTCTTTCTGAGTCAGAGTCTCACTCTGTTGCCCAGGCTGGAGTGCAGTGGCACACTCATGGCTACTGCAGCCTCGACCTCCTGGGCTCAGGCAACTCTCCTGCCTCAGCCTTCTGTAGCTGAAACTACAGGTATGTATCAACACACCCAGCTAATTTTTGATTTATTGTAAAGATGAAGTCTCACCAAGTTGCCCAGGCTAAGCTTGAACCCATGGCTTCAGGCAATCCTCTTGCCTCTGCCTCCCAAAGTGCTGGGATTACAGGCATGTACTCTTTTTCCCAGTCTGACAAATTATGCAGAGCACTTTTAACTCTTCACTTGATGTTTTGTTTGTTTCTCTCTCTTTTTTTTTTTTTTGAATGAGTGATAAATTTGCATGGTTCAGATTTCACACTTGGAAAGGTAGCGTTAACATTCTTCCCAGCCAGGCTCGGTGGCTCAGCCTGTAATCCCAGCTCTTTGGGAGGCTGAGGTGAGTGGACTGCCTGAGCCCACAGGTTCGAGACCCGCCTGGGCAACTTGGCGAGACCTCATCTCTACAATAAATCAAAAAATTAGCTGGGCGTGTGATAGCGTGCCCTGTAGTTCCAGCTACTTGGAAGACTGAAGCGAAAGGATCACCGGAGCCCAGAAGGTCGAGGCTGAGGTGGCTGGGAACGGCCACTGCACTCCAGTCTGGGCGACAGAGTGAGACTCCAACTCAAAAAAAAAAAAAAAAACATTCTTCCCATTCCTATCTTTGGCCACCCCGTTCTGTCCAGAACACTTGTTCTTGTTTATTCTTGCAGAAACTTTTAATGGTTATGCTCCTAACATCTCTATTTTTACTCTCCTTTTATGTAAATTGTATCATACCAGATATATTTTTCTAAACCCTGCCTTGTTTATTTAAATAATCTTCTTCATTCTTTTTTGTAGCTGTATAGTATTCCATTGTATATTCATAATTTATTTCATTAATCTTCTATTAATGGATATGTAGGTCGTTTTAGGTTGTTTCTAGTCTTTTGCTATTACCAATAATGCTGCTGTGAATAACCCTGTACATGTATCATTTTGAAAATGTATAGGTGTAGCTGGAGAATAAATTCATAGAGGAGGAATTGCTACATCAAAAGATATGTGCATTTATAAAGTGCATGGATTTTTGTGCAGATATTAAACTTACAGCTTGATAAGCTTCTACACATGCATGCATGTGTAATCCCCACTCAAATAATGAAGTAGAACATTTACACAACCTAGATCATTCTCTCCTGTTTCTCCTCAATCAATACTTCCCACCAGAGATAGCCACTGTTCTGAGATCTATCACAGTTAACTAATTATTATTATTATTATTTTTTGAGTCAGGGTCTCACTCTATTGCCCAGGCTGGAGTACAGTGGCATGATCACAGTCTCACTGCAGACTCAACCTCTTGGACTCAGGTGATCCTTCCACCTCAGACCCCTGAGTGGCGGGACTGCAAGCGCACACTACCATGCCCAGCTAATGTTTTTTTAATTGTGTGTAGAGAAGCAGCCTTGCTATGTTGCCTAGGCTGGTCTCAAACTCCTGGGCTCAAGCAATCCTCCTCCTCAGCCTCCAAAGTGCTGGGACTATGGGTATGAGCCACTGCACCTGGCCCAATTAATTCCTAAAACTGTACATAAATGAAAGCACACAGTAAGTTTTCTTTTGTGTCTAGTTTACTGAACATAATTTTATTAAATATATCCATATTTGTTACAGATATTAATAGTTTTATTGCAGTGAGTATTCTATTATATAAATACATCACAATTTGTTTATTCATTCTCCTGATAATGGACAGTTGGGGTTTTTTTTTCCACAGATTTTAGTTATTATAAGTAAAGCTGCTAGGAACATTCTTATGTGTGTCTTTTAGTGAACCCATACACTCATTTTTCTTGAATATATATCTATGAGTAAAATTGCAAGATGAAAGGGTAAGCATATATTTAGCTTTGATAGATACGTCCAGATATTTTTTTTCTGATATTTATATTGTCACATCACCTTTCTTTTTTAATTTTTGCATGGTATATAATTTTCCATTCTTTTTCTTTTTTTAATTTTTAATTTTAAAGATATGGGGTACAATTCAGGGTGAGGTATACAAATATTCATTATGCAAATACCCTTGTTGATGAGGTGTGTCCCCCCACCAGCAGATTACCACTACTGCCAATTGCCAATCCCACCTTCCCTCCACCCCCAGCAGTTTCCCGCTACTGCCAATCCTTTTCTTTCCTTTTTTTTTTTTTTTAGGAAATAAAATTTTATTGTACAAAATTTACATCTGTTGTATATGATGAAGCGCGGCAAAAAGACCTCTTGTTAATGTTAACCTCTTTTTAAGATTTTCTGTGAAAAGTAATTACCTGTTTTCTAATACAAATTTTTGAACAGAATGCATAACAGCTGTGTTGGTTCTAAGTGTCTTGAGGCATAAGGTATAAAACTGAAAACAGGTCAAAAAAGTGCAGGGGGAAGACCACTGCCAAAAAGTAATCTCCAAGAATTTGGCATTTTCCACCGCAAGGAAGGTACTGTGGGGTCCTCACTATGTGGTTTGATTATTTGAAGTCATTCATTAAGATACTCAACAAGACCTAATGCATCTGGGATATTGTCCCCTTCTGAAACAAATTTCAGCAGAACTGCCATTTGGATCTCTTTAGAACAGCTTTCACCATAGAGTGCTTTTGTGATGCCTCCTCCCGGAATATGAATACAAAACTCAGACTCATTTATTTCAGGAATGCATGGGCTTTTTTCCATTTCTTCCCAATTAAGGCTCTTCATTTTACTTTGAACATTTTTTTGCATGGAAGGTGTCAGTAGGTACCGGAAGGGAGGACTACGAAGTTGTAGATCATTACGCTGGTATGAATGACTGCTTGAAAGGACAATAACTCTAGCACAACTGCTGCCTTTTACCCAGGAGAGTCGTTTTTCACAGAATGGCTTTGTTTTGTACTTAATGAAAATGGATCTTAACTGAAGAGCCACTAGCTTTCTTGAAGGCAACGAGTACACATCAAAAGGGGGAAGCCAGTGAGGTCTTCGACTCCCCGCACGGGACGAACGTAGTCGCGGTCGAGCGGGCAAGAGCCGGTGGGGGCAGGCCGGGAGAGAACGAGAGACCAATCCTTTTCTTATAGTGTTGCTGTAATTGTTCAAGTTCTGCTCATGAGTGAGAACATGTGATACTCAGTTCTTTGTTTCTGCGATAAATCACTCAGTATTATAGGCTCTAAGTCCATCCAAGTTGCTGTGAAGTTCATAATTTTTCATACTTTTTCTTTCAACAAATCTGTGTCAATACTTACAATGTATTGCAAACAGCACAAAGTTGGGTTTTAATTTTTTAAAATCCAGTCTCACAACTTTATTTTTATTCTGCACTTCTAAAATCATTTTGTTTTGTTTTTGATTTCTGAGATGGGGATGAGTGAGGGGAGTCTCTGCTAAGTTGCCCAGGTTGGTTTTGAACTCCTGGACTCAAATGATCCTCCCACCTCAGCCTCCTGAATAATTGGGACTACAGACATGTGTCTCTGGGCTGGGGTACTTTTGTTTGTTAATTGGAATACAGTGTATACTGTCTATTTACATTTACTGTGATTATTCATATAGTTAAGTTTGTCTTACATCTTACTATTTGTTTTCTATGTTCCATATAGACTTTATTTTTTTTATTACTACTTTCCAATCTCTTATGTTAATTATATATTTTTGTTATTCAATTGTATCTCTTATACTAGCTTTTTAGTTACATCTTTTTGCATTTTTTAGTGGCTACTCTAGAGATTACAATAGGCATCCATGATTTGTTACAGCCTAATGTAAATTAGTATATTTACCACTTCAGGCTGAGCATGGGGACACACGCCTGTAATCCCAGTGCTTTGGGAGGCTGAGGCTGGAGGATTGCTTGGGCCCAGGAGTTCAAGGTACAGTGAGCTATGATTAAGCCACTGTACTCGAGCCTGGGTGACACAGTGAGACCCTGTCTCTAAAAAGATTAAAATTAAAAATTAAAATTATAAGTAGCCAGGCACGGTGGCTCACGCCTGTAATCCCAGCACTTTGGGAGGCAGAGGTGAGAGGATTGCCTGAGCCCACGGGTTCAAGAGCAGCCTGGGCAACATGGCAAGACCTCGCTCGTCTCTACAATAAACCAAAAAATTAGCCGGGCATAGTGGTGCACGCCTATAGTTCCAGCTACTTGGAAGACTGAGACAGAAGGGTCGCCTGAGCCCAGCAGGTCAAGGCTGCAGTGGTCGTGAACGTGCCTCTGCACTCCAGCCTGGGCAAAACAGTGAGACTCCGACTCAAAGAAAAAAAAATTATAAATATATATACACCACTTCTTGAACAATGCAAGAGCCTTTCTACAATCCAATTTTATTTACCTCTTCTGCCACCTGTGTTGTTATTGCCTTATATGTTACTTCTTCGTATGTTACAGACCCCCACAAGACTTGATAAGCATTGATACTCGAAACAAACAAGATTCCTCATATTTACTCACACCCTTGCT
Organism: Tarsius wallacei; assembly: GCA_963574415.1. NCBI lineage: Eukaryota > Metazoa > Chordata > Mammalia > Primates > Tarsiidae > Tarsius > Tarsius wallacei. The sequence continues at coordinate 5,983 of CAUYQG010124194.1, read as the reverse complement.
AGTGTTCCTCGTTTGTTCTTATACTTTCGTGTTTATTTTTCTTTCTTTCTTTTTTTTTTTGAGTTGGAGTCTCACTCTGTCGCCCAGACTGGAGTGCAGTGGCACACTCACAGCCACCGCAGCCTCGACCTGCTGGACTCCGGCGATCCTTCCACCTCAGCCTTCCAAGTAGCTGGAACTACAGGCGCGCGCTACCACGCCCGGCTAATTTTTTTATTTATTGTAGAGATGAGGTCTCGCCAAGTTGCCTAGGCGGGTCTCAAACCCGTGGGTTTAGGCAATCCACTCACCTCAGCCTCCCAAAGGTGCGGGATTACAAGCTGAGCCACCGAGCCCGGCTACTTTCGTGCTTCTATGTAGAATCATTTTCCTTCAGCCTGAAAAACTCCCTTCATTGTGTTGGGAGTATGTTGTTCAGCTTTTGTTTGTCTGAAAACATCTTTATTTTGCTTTCATATTAAGGATCGTTTCACTGGTTATATAATTCTAGGACCGCAGTTGTTTCTTCTCTTTTTCAACATTTTATACATTCCATGTCATGTCTTCTGACTTCAGTGGTTTTTGTTGAAAAATCAGACATCATTCTAACTTTGCCTTTTTAACCATAATACCACTTTCTCTATTGGCTCTTAAGACTTCATTCTTGCCTTTGATTTTTAGTGCTTCACTATGTAAAACATTGTGGTGTGGTTTTCTATGTATTTGTCCCACGTGGGGTTTGCTGATCTCCTTGAATCTGGGGATGGGGTCAACCATCAGTTTTAGAACGTCCTCAGCCATTATCTTTCCAAATATTGTTCTGCCCATTATCTTTCTTTTCTCCTGCTGGGACATATCTCTGTTATATTCTCTTCTTTCCCATTTTTTGTGTGGATGTGTGCTTCAATTTGGACATTTCCTTTTATTTATTTATTTTTGAGTTGGAGTCACTCTGTCAGCCAGACTGGGGTGCAGTGGCAGCTCCTGGTCACCACAGCCTCGACCTACTGGGCTCCGGCGATCCTTCCACCTCAGCCTTCCCAAGTAGCTGGAACTACAGGCGCGCGCTACCACGCCCGGCTAATTTTTGATTTATTGTAGAGATGAGGTCTCGCCAAGTTGCCCAGGCGGGTCTCGAACCCAGGGCTCAGGCAATCCACTCACCTCAGCCTCCCAAAGCGCTGGGATTACAGGCTGAGCCACCAAGCCCGGCTGAATTTGGATATTTTCTATTGACCTGTTTGAGTTCACTAATCCTGTCTCCTGTTGGGTCCAATTTGCTGTTAAACCCATCCCGAGGCTTCTGTTTTGGAAGCCCATTTATGTCTCTTCATGAGTTTCAATTATCTGTTGAAATTCTCTGTCTTTTCATTTATTTTTCATTTTCCTCTATTTAAAAATTAGTATTCATAATTATCTTAAAGTTCTTGTCTGTGAACTTAAACAATTGGATCGTTTTGTTTCTTTTATTTATTTATTTTTTTAGTCAGAGTTTCACTCTGTTGCCCAGGCTGGAGTGCAGTGGCACGCTCACGGCCACCACAGCCTTGGTCTGCTGGGCTCAGGCAATCCTTCCGCTTCAGTCTTCCAAGTAGCTGGAACTACAAGCACACGCCACCATGCCCAGCTAATTTTTTTGATTTATTGTAGAGATAAGGGTCTCGCCAAGTTGCCCAGGCTGGTTTCGAATCCCTGGGCTCAGGCAATCCTTTCACCTCAGTCTCCCAAAGTGCTGGAATTACAGGCGTGAGCCACCTCATCCAGCCATTTTGTTTCTTGATTTTTGGTCTCATTTCTTTTGTTTGTTTGTTTATTTGAGTCGGAGTTTCACTCTGTCGCCCAGGCTGGAGTGCTGTGGCACACTCATGGCCACTGCAGCCTCGACCTGCTGGACTCAGATTGATACATAGACCTGCTAATGTCCATCCATATTGTCACAACCCTAGCTTTGTGAGCCTCGTGATTTGTGAGCCTTGTGATTTATATAACTTTTGTATCAGTGTAATCATAAGTTTTGTGATTTGCATAACGCATGATGTCTTAGGCCCTTTACTCTATGGCAAGTTGGATTAACACTTCTGCCAGGCTCTATTGATAAAAGCTATGAGATACCTCTGAAATCTGGCATCAGGAAGTCTGAACTGAAAAATGTCACTATCCATAAATGTGACTGAAACTTGAGTTCTAAACAATGCCTGCTGGTCACATGGCTAATGTATAGGTACTAACAACTCTGGACTTACAAAAGTGAACAGTAAAAGCCTGGAGGGTGAGCAGAACCATTTTAGAAAGACGTTGAGTCTGGCTTGGCTTCTTGAATTCAAACTCAGAAATAAACTTCTGATTTATTGGTATCAAGGGGAGCAGCCTAGCATTACTTGGACCATAACAAGATGATCCTTCCACCTCAGGCTTCCAAGTCGCTGGAACCACAGGTGTATGCCACCATGCCCAGCTAATTTTTTAAAAATGTATTATAGAGACAAAGTCTTGCAAAGTTGCCCAGGCTGGTCTCGAGCCCTTAGGCTCAGGTAGTCTTATCACCTCTGCCTCCCAAAGTGCTGAGATTACAGGCGTGAGCCACTATGCCAGGTCTGGTCTCATTTTCCTTTGTCTTTACTTGTCTCCTAATTTTTACTGCATGCTGGACGTTGTTTATAAAGTAACTATTGTTATGACCAGATTGCAAGGAGACAAGCATGCCAAGTCCAAATTAATATTAAGAGTCCTTTATTAGTGCATGATCAAGAGTAGGCTCTTGCCATGAAGCTCTTGACGCAAAATATAATTAGCAAAAGGCTTACACAGGTAAAATCTGCAGGTTGGCTACATAGCAAGGGGATAAGGGAACAAGGAACTAAAAACAAAAGGAACAAAATATAAGAACAAACTAGAGGGACATGGCAGGGGAAATTTTGTAAGTAATAATTTCTTGGCACAACATCTGATTTCAGTTAACAAAGCATAACTTGTAACTAGGGAGTACTGCAAATGGTCGGCATGATCAGTCAGCATGAACAGCTCAGGGGAACAAAGCTGTGGGTCTGTAGTCATGGGAACGTTACAGTAATCACACAGATCCATGGGGGGGTCAATTTTAGGTTAGGCAGGCAGCTAAGATGGAGCATTTTGATAAAATGGAGTTACTTATATCAAGCAAGTTATTGTCATTATTTTGCATATTTCATTAGCTATTCACTATAGAGACTGAATTAGATGTTTTCTTCCTGAGGGGTTTCCCTTTCCAGTGTCAGGCAGAGAGGACGAAATTGATCACATCAGTCCATCTGGAATTAATCTGTCATAGATAGGTGCAACTTCATTCAGATTCAGTCCAACTTTTTTTAGTTTTTTAGTTTGTTTTTTGTTTGTTTGTTTGAAGTCTTGTTGTCGCCTAGGCTGGATTGCAGTGGCATACTAATGGCCACCCCAATGTCAACCTGCTGGGCTCAGGCACTCCTGCCTCAACCTCCCAAGTAGCTGGAACCACAGGCGTGAGCCACCACACCTGGCTAATTTTTCTTGATTTATTGTAGAGACGAGATCTCACCAAGTTGCCCAGGGTAGTCTTGAACCCCTAGGCTCAGGCAGTCCTCTCACCTCAGTCTACCAAAGTGCTGGGATTACAGGCATGAGCCATTACGCCCCACCTACAGTGTATTTTTACTCTCTATGAGGTACACAAGTAAACCAAGCCTTGGTAAATCTGTGCATTAGTGATGGACACCTGGATTGCATCTGAGTCTTACTATCACACACAATGCTGTCATGACTACACCGATACATGTCTCCTTATGCCTAGGTGCTACATATCTAGAAGGATTGCTGGGTCTTACAGTCTACAATTACTTAAATATTTCCAGGTTGCTTTTCAACATGCTGTACCTGTTTGAATTCCCACCAGCAGGACATGTGTTCCTATTCCCCCATATTTTAGCCAAGACTTACAACTTTTTTTTTTTTTGGAGTCGGAATTTCACTGATGCCCAGGCTGGAGTGCAGTAGCATGCTCATGGCCACCGCAGCCTCGACCTGCTGGGCTCAGGCGATCCTGCTGCCTCAACCTTCCAAGTAGCTGGAACCACAGGCATGCACCACCACACCCGGCTAATTTTTTGTATTTATTGTAGATACGAGGTCTCGCCATGTTGTCCAGGCTGGTCTCACACCCCTGGACTCAGGCAATCCTCTTGCCTCTGCCTCCTAAAGTGCCGGGATTACAGGTGTGACCCACTGTGCCGAGCTGTCTGTAATCTCCTTAAGGGCTGGCACCTGTGACAGACCTTGACCCAGGAGTGGAGTGCCCTCAGCAGAGAGCCTCCCTGGTTCTGGATATTCTTTCTGCATCTTCCTTACTTTATGTACATGGATTGACTTTTTAAGCCCAAAGGCAGAATCTTATTACTATTGAATTTTTCTTTTTCTTTCTTTCTTTCTTTTTTTATTTGAGTTAGAGTCTCACTCTGTTGCCCAGGCTGGAGTGCAGTGGCACACTCACGGCCACCACAGCCTTGACCTGCTGGGCTCAGGTGATCCTTCCACCTCAGCCTTCCAAGCAGCTGAAACTACAGGCGTACGCCACCATGGCCGGCTAATTTTTTATTTTATTATAGAGACACGGTCTTGCCAAGTTGTTCAGGCTGGTCTCAAACTCCTGGGCTCAGGCAATCCTCTAGTCTCCAGCTCCCAAAGTGCTGGGATTACAGGTGTGAGCCACCATGACCAGCCAAGACTTACAACTTTCTAATGTTTCGCAAAGATGTAAAAGTGGTTTCTCACCACTTTTACTTATTTGCACTTTTTCTGATTACTACTAAGGCTCATCACCTTCCTATTTTTAGCCACCTAGCTTCCCCCTTCTGTAAACTGCCTATTCAAATTATTTGTCCATACTTTTTCTATTGGGTTTCCTTGTGGTTATTTTTCCTTTCAGATTTGACATTCCTTGTATATTCTAGAATCTCAATATTAATCTCTCATTTCTTTTAGATGTTGCATCTTTTCCCTGTCTGTTAGCATCTGTTAACTTTACTTATGATGTGCCTCATTGAATGAAGCCTTTCATAATGAGTTGCTCGGATTCATTCATTTATTTTCCCTCTATGCTTCATGCTCTTAGGATCTTCTATTTTAAAAATTCAAGGTAAGCCCGGGTGCAGTGGCTCACACCTATAATCCCAGCACTTTGGGAGGCCAAGGTGAGAGGGCTGCCTGAACCTATGCGTTTGAGACCAACCTGGGCAACTTGGTGAGACCCCCCATCTCTACAATAAATAAAAAAATTAGCCGGGCATGGTGATGTGTGCCTGTAGTTCCAGCTACTTGGAGGGCTGAAGCGGAAGGATCACCTGAGCCCAGCAGGTCGAGGCTGCAGTGACTGGGAACGTGCCATTGTCCTCCAGCCTGGGTGACAGAGTGAGACTCCTACTCAAAAATAAATAAATAAATAAGAAAATAAAAACTCATGGTAACAAAAACAGTGTTCTGACTTTTCTTCTATTAGTTTTATGGGTTAATCTTTCACTTTTTGACATCTAATGTATTTGAAACGTGCAACTGTGTAAATTAAAATACAATTTTATTTATTTATTTATATTTACTTATTTTTGAGTTGTTGTCTCACTCTGTCATCCAGGCTGAAGGGAAGTGGCACACTCACGGCCACCACAGCCTTGACCTGCTGGGCTCAGGCAATCTTTCCGCTTCAGTTTTCCAAGTGGCTGGAACTACAGGCACCCACCACCACACCTGGCTAATTTTTTTATTGTAAAGACAAGGTCTCACCAAGTTGCTCAGGCTGGTCTCAAACTTCTGGACTCAGGCAATCTTCTAGCCTGGGTCTCCCAAAGTGCTGGTATTACAGGCTTGAGCCACCGCACCCAGCTAAATTATTGATATTTAATGTTGATTTTGTAGCCAACAACCTTGTTGAACTATTTTATTAGTTCTAATAGATTATTAACTCTGCTTCATTTTCTATGTAGTTAACCAAAACAACTGTGCC
>CAUYQG010124191.1:0-24890 GCA_963574415.1 Tarsius wallacei | reverse complement strand
GCCCGGCTAATTTTTTGATTTATTGTAGAGATGAGGTCTCGCCAAGTTGCCCAGGCGGATCTCGAACCCGCGGGCTCAGGCAATCCACTCACCTCAGCCTCCCAAAGCACGGGATTACAGGCTGAGCCACCGAGCCCGGCTTGCATCATATATATTAATTAGGTAAATAAAATTTAAACTGTCACAGTGAACTATAATAATCTCTGGTGAATTTTAATAGCACAGTGATCAACACAGGCTTGGGTTTGAATTCTGATCCTACCATTTATTGGTTATATAGTTTTGGGCTTAACCTCTCTTTGGATGATTTCTATATCTGTCATTGCAGATAATTTAAATGCCTTTTTGTAGGTCAAAAGTAGTTACATATTGGCAATTTCATATTGATCTATTTAATATTTGTAGACTCATGAGATGCAATGAAACAATGCATGCAACACCAAATAGTGTTCCATCCACATTAGCAGTGTATTTATCATTTTTCAATATAGTTCTGCAAAAATGTCAGCATGATTATTGATTATATTCTAAAATGAAATTATTTTTTAGTTAGCTGCATAATGCTTCCTCTAGCTGATATCATTTGTAGTTTTATAAAAGTAATTTTCAAACACAACCAAAATTTTAATAAACATATGTGACTATATGTCTATGTATACACATACAGTCCTTAAGTATGGTACTATAATAATATCAGTATAGCTAATTTTCATGCAAGTAATTTTTAAAATGTGACTAAAACCTCAAGGGTGATGGAGGGCTGTTTGTCTCCACTGAATGTCCTAGGACCTTATGCTCTTTGGTTTCTTGCGTGTTTTTTAATTTTTAATTTTAATTTTTATTTATTGTAGAGACGAGAACTCACCAGTTTTCCCGGGCAGGTCTCAAACCTGCAGACTCAGGCAATCCACTCACCTCGGCCTCCCAAAGTGCTTGGGATTACAGGCTGAGCCACCGAGCCCAGCCTCTTGTGTGTTTTTAAAACATTGTTTTCTCATTGGTCGAGTTGTCAGTTTCTTGCTTGCCGTAGCAGCTTCAGCTGAGCCACTTTTTTTTTTGCTGCGAATTGGAAAACCAGATTATTTTGGTTTGTACCTAGTTATGATAAATTTAGTTAAGAGGCAGTTTACTAGGGCCAGAGGAATCTTCCTGAAATCAAGTGAAATTTTCATACTTAGTACTTTACAGTTTTAGTTTTGACTGTTATAGGGTCTTTTTCTGCTCATTGTCTGGTCTTGGTTCAGTTCTGGTTGAAGTTGAAAAATAAGTGACTTATCTCTGAGTTTGGCATAATATAAAATAAAATGCAAATTCACATTTGCTTGCCTATTGAGTAATTAATTTCATAATTGTTCTGTGTTTTAGACAATCATAGTTGATCTGTAATTATATTATTTTTAGGAAGTTTTTCCTTAACTTAAATGTTGCAATACAGATTGGGGATGAAGAGTCCTCTGAAAATGGTAGTATTTGGAAATGACCATACTATAGTATTGGTACTCCTTAAAAGTCAGGCATGGGTATGAGAGAGCCTGCTTTGTGGTAGCAACTCAAGATTTTTTTATCTCTTTGGTGAATAGACACAAATTACATTTGTCTGCCACCTTGGTTTTCAACCTATGTTTGTGCATTTTTCCATTTATTCTTCCTAGTCACCCTAGGAGGGACGTTATATATCTCTGAATAGAAAGATCAGTGATATAAGAATGTAAGATTAGTAGATGTAGAGTGGGTATTCAGATTTTGAGAGAAACTTTGTTCTCATACCTGCTTTGAGACCTGAGTAATTTTGCTTTACATCATTTATATGAGTTTTATTTTAAAGTTCTAATTTTGTATAAGTGTTTATAATGAAAGAACTAGGATTTATATTTAAGATTTTTGCATGCTAAATGATTTCTTTACAATGTATTAATTTGGGAGCCTGTTTTCTGTCTTTAGACAAATAAAGAAAACCACACAAAACATACATGAGCTTAGTAAATTATTATGAAGTGAACATCTTTGTAACCATAATCCAGAACAAGAACTAGAACTTTGTTAGTCACTCCAGAATCCCGTCCCAATCAGTCTCTTTCCTCCAAAATTGTCTACTAATCCCAGCTTTTGTAATAATGACTTCCTGTTTCCTTATAGTTTTATCCCCTAAGTGTCCATTCCTGGACACTAGAGTTTAGTTTAGTTTTCCTTTTTTAAAAATAAGTACTTAAAATAGATGTTTACTATAATCTGATCATAAAGGAATGAGAAATTACAATATATAATCACTAATACTCACTAAAGTTTAATCACAAGTACTAAGAGCAATTATTGGAAACTCAAAGCCCTACATAGCTAAAAACATGAAGTAATTTTCAGACACATATGTTTGCTTTTTTGTGTTGTTTTTCTTTCTTTTACACAAGTGCTACAAAGCAGAAGAGTACTTTAACCCTTTGCACTTGGATGCTCCCTCTGAGGAGACATTGTAAATCTAGCAAACCACTCAGGTGCCCCCTCTCAGGGGACATAAAGAGATTGCTGGTGATTATACAGGACAAACTTATGCAAGGACAAAATTTTCAAAAATGTATGTTTCCTTGAAGTTTTCCATTCAAATTGCATGAAAAAACAAACAAAGTGATGGAATATATACTGAGATATATGTCAAAAAAATATCAGCTGGCATTATTTAGAAAGAGAATGTGTGAAGTGCTTTTACAGTGGTGCACAGACTGGACAATAAATTACATATTACTAATGTGGGTGGAAGAAAACAAGAGTGCACTGTCTGTTCAAAAGAAAAACACCAGATGGAAGACGTCAAACAAATTACTATTACACAACATGTATCAATGAACCTGTAATGCATGTCCATGACTTTCACACATTGCTACGTGTTAGAAAAATATAAGATATAAAATTTTGATTTTTAAAAAAATAAATAAGCTACTCAATGTTCAAAATTCCATTGTAAGCCGAATATCATTACAATAAAATAATTGGTTCCAAAGCTATACTATTTAATATGAAGTGATTTGTTTTTCACTATTTAGTAAAAAAGTGTGGTCAAGTTGCTGATAGGTGATCCACGAGATGTCTTCGAGTGCAAAGGGCTAACTTTTTTTTTTTTTAAGTATCTATCTTTTTTCCAGTAGGAAATGTTATATTCATCCTTATTTTGATTAACATCTGTGCAGGGCTTTTCAGTTTATAAAGCAGCTATTCATGATCTGATTTAGTCATCACAGCAGTCTTGTGATATAGGCATAGTCTTTCCTTTTTTATAGGTGAGGAAATGATAATAACTATATAATATACATATATCATAATAATATCTAGCAAGTAGGAAGTCCTTAATTGGACTTTTTGATTAGAAAGAATTTCCTTGTGTTTTTTAAGCTTTAGTCATCTGAGTACTGGAATTTGTCCAATGTTTTTTCTCCTAATTAGACTAGGGTTTTGGGTCTTGGGGAGAAAGACCCCAAAGTGGTCTTTACAGTGCCGTTCTCATCACATCATATCTAGAGGTACATGATTGACTTGACTTAGCATTCATGGTGTTGACCTGGATCACCTTGCTGAGGAAGTGCTTGTCAGGTTTCATCTCTGTGAAGTTACTTGCCCCATGCCCTTCCCATACTATACTCTTTGGAAGGAAGGGGTAGAGGTATGCTCCACCTCCTTGAACATGATGTAGCCACAGTATTTATTTAGAATTCTTCTGCAAGGGAGATTTATGTTTTCTCCCCCATTAGTCAGTGTACTCAGTCATTTATTCATATCAGTATGGACTCATGAATATTGTATACTTTGGGTTATGATGCAATACTACTTTATTTTGTTGCTCAGATTGTTCTGGCTTTGACTACTGGGGGCTCTTTAGGTTGGCTCTTATGTTCTTTTGACATACCCAACTGCTTTTTTGATAACCTCCTTACTTTCTGGCAATATAAAATGACTTTGTTTTAAAACAAGTTTATTTTAAGATTAAATTTCATACCACTCAGTACATGAAAATCAGTTTATGGAAAATACTTATGTTAGTCTTAAAAATTGGTCATGTTTAAATATTAGCAAAGCATTAGAGAAGTATTAGAAAAGGAGACTTTTTCCTCAAAGTAATCAGAAGGGCTACAAAACTTGTCTGTCATCACTTTAGTGAAGCATGCTGCTTCCTTTGCAGCTATAATTTTTTTTAGTATTTGCTTCAACATTGATTAAAATGTTCATAATGTGCACAGTCGGCAGTGTGAAACATATCAAAATAGGAAATAAAAGGCCAGGTGCAGTGGCTCATGTGTGTAATCCCAGCACCTTGGGAGGCAGAGGTGAGCAGATTGCTTGATAGCTCAGCCTGGGCAACATAGCAAAATCTCTTCTCTACAAAAAATTAGCTGGGTGTAGTAGCACACACCTATAGCCCCAGCCACTCGGGATGCTGAGATGGAAAGATCACCTGAGCCACAGAGGTCGAGGTTGCTGTGAGCTGCGGTCATGCTGCTGAACTCCAACTTGGGTGACAGAGTGAGACTCTGACTTAAATAAAAAAGTAAAGACCGGACTTGGTGGCTAAGCCTGTAATCCCAGCACTTTGGGAAGCTGAGGTGAGTGGATTGCCTGAGCCCATGGGTTCGAGACCAGCCTGGACAACTTGGCGAGACTTCATCTCTACAGTAAGTCAAAAATTAGCTGGGCATGGTAGCACGCACCTGTAGTTCCAGTTTCTTGGAAGGCTGAGGCGGAAGGATCGCCGGAGCCCAGCAACCTGATGCTGGGGTGGCCATGAGTGTGCCACTGCACTCCAGCCTGAGACTCCAGCTCAAAAAAAACAAAGGTAGGAAATACAGTCTGTCATGAGGAGGCTTACAGTTTGCTTGACAGATTGTCACTTCAGTTGAAAAAAAAATCAATCGTGTACTTCTGTGAATTAAGTACTAAATGATATGGATGAGGCTTATATGAATGTAGGAAAGGAAGGAATCTGTGTTGAATAAAAGGAAGAACTTCTTGGACGTGAGACCTATAATAGATCTTGAATATAGGGTATGTGTTGGAGGGTGAAGTCATTTCTGATTGGAATTACTAAATGAGCATTATCTGCAGAACATTGAGGAAATTGACTTGGATGGACTCTTGTGTTCACATAAACTGGAGTCGTTTCAGAGTACTTGAGCCAATAGATTAATCCCTTCTGTCTTTAGTAATAAGGGTTAAAGTACTGGTAAGGATGAGTATCATTAATAAGCCAAAATAAACAAACAAACAAAAAAACAGATGCTGGCTTGGCTGCGGAGAAAAGGGGACACCTCTCCACTGTTGGTGGGAATGTAAATTAGTTCAACCTCTATGGAAAGCAGTGTGGCGACTTTTCAAATAACTAAAAATTAAGTTTCCATATGATCCAGCAATCCCTCTCCTGGGAATGACCTGGAGGAACATAAATCATTCTACAAAAAAGAACCAGATACAACATGCTTATTGTTGCACTATTCACAATAGCAAAAACATGAAACCAACCCTGTTTGCCATCAAAAGTAGACTGGATAAAGAAAATGTGGTACATATACACAGTGGAATATTATGCAGCCATAAAGAAGAACAAAATTATGGCCTTTGCAGCAAAATTATGGAATGCAGCTGGAGACAATCATTCTAAGTGAACTATCATAGAAACAAAGAACTGAATCCCACATGTTCTCATGAGTGGACCCTGAACACTAGTTCCAGTACCTCAAGGGTGAAACTGCCAGATCCTGGACACTGCCAGGGGAGGAGCATGGAAGGGAGGCACATGGCAACAGATGGGGTACTGGCCCACTATCGGGGAGAGAGAGCCAGCCAGAAACCCAAATTTCACCTGCATGCAACCTTATGTAGTAAATCCCCACTTGTACCCCACAACTCTAAAACTAAAAAAAAAATTAAGGACTGAAGGTACTGCTTTAAAATATGGTATGCCTAAAGTAGTCCGAATTATGAAAGGACTTGGATATTTTTAATCTGCAAATAAAATGTCGTTAGAGAGGATGAAATCTTTATTCTTCCAGGAAGGTTACATACTTTGTCATTGAAGCAATGAAATTTAAGTTGTGTGACTTTGTTCTGTTACTGCATGATATGTTGCCAATATTCTGACTAGGATAAGATTTACTCTTTGTCTTGGTGGGTAATGTAAACTTAGCCTGGCAGCAAATGGTAGTATTTTCTTCCCAGACACAAAACAACCCACTTTAAAATGGTATATAAACATATATATTGACTTTCTTTAGTCATTGTGGTACTTAACTACTTTGGAGCCTTTTTGATAATCTATTTTTGATCATCTGATGTTTTTGTTGGTTTTTAATTTCTTAGTGAAAAATTTCTGATTTACCATGTATTTTACTTACAAAGTAATATGTGCTATTTGAAATTTTAATTGGTATATATTTTTTGTCATCTTTAATTACTTATATGTTTATATTTACCTTTTAATAACCATTAACATTTTTACTTTAGTTGGGCATGGTGGTGAACGTCTGTATTTCCAGCTACTTGGAAGGCTGAGGTGGAAGGATCTCCTGAGCCCAGCAGGTCAAGGCTGTGGTGGCCTTGAGCGTGCCTCTGCACTCCAGCCTGGGTGACAAGAGTGAAAGACTCCAACTAAAACAAAAAAAAAATTTTTTTTTACTTAATTCCTTCAGCATTTTAAAGAGAAGGAAGGAAAATACATTTAAAACAGACTCTGCAGTAGATGTTTTACAGCAAAACATGTTTTATCATGCAAAATAAGAATCTTTTTGTTAATGTTTGAGACTGTTTTTGGGGACCTGGCATCTTTAAAAACTTCCCCCTCCTCAACTAGTTACTGCTAAAATTTTTAGTTTCTTTTTATTAAGAACTCTTTTCTGTCTAGTTAACAGATACTGTGGCATGACATCAACAGATACATTACTGGATATATACATTATCCAGTACTACAGTAAGGCAGATTATTTATCCTTTTTATGTATTTCTGTATCTTCATAACATTTTCTGGTGTTTCTCCTGGGGTGGTATTGTACCATTCATTGTTTAGTGCTTAAGAATAGAAAAGCATACCTGTGGACTTGCCAGAAGCCCAAGCCTTACCTGCACACAATTATGTAACAGATCCTCACATGCATCCCACAACTTTAAAAAAATAAATAAATATTTGAATGTGACAACAGTTATTGAAGTAGCCAGCACACTGCCAAAAAAGAAAGAAAGAAAGAACAGTATACCTGTGGATATTTTAAAAATGACTATCAGGGAAAGAGGAGTTGGCAGTATAGTGTAGTGGGTAAGGTACTGGACTAGGAGTCTGGAGGCTTGTATTCTAGTCCTGGCTCTGCCTCGTGTTATGTAACCTTGAAAGTCAGTCCCAGCATTCTCATTTGGCTTACGTGACCTGTAAGGTACTTTCTGAAACTACATCATTTTGTGCCATGGTCTGCAAACAAATGAGCATATTAATGTAAAGTATCAAGAATGAAATCTTAGAGTATCTCTGCTTCAGATGTAAAAAATGCTGTAAACTTACAGCTTTGTCTCCCTCTCTTTTTTTAAATGTAAACTTTTTGTGGAAGTATGGCATACATACTGAAAAAAATGCACTTATGATAACATAGAACACAGATCACAAAACACTGCCAGAAGCCCCTTGGTGACTCCTTCAAGGCCCTACTCCCACTCCCTCATCTGAGGGTAACCACTGTCTTGACTTCTAACACAGTAGGTTAGTTTTGGCTGTTTCTGGAACCACATAAGTGTGACTTGTGTCTGGTTTCTTTTGCTCAGCATGATAAGATTTATGTAGTTGTAGTTCATTTCTATAACTGTGGAGTTCAATATGAATATGCCACATTTGATTTACCCAAGTCCCCTGTTGGACTAACCATAAAGAAAAAAATATGTCAGGTACATTAGGGTTAAGAAATTCTGGTAAAAAACTGGTTTCTAAATCTTCAGGGATTGAATCTTTCCAATGTATTATTTCATAAGCTGTCTACATGAGCCTTGAAGTTATAAATGGGTGCTTTGACTTTAAGTTAGCCTGTTGTCTCCCTTTTTTCTTTTTCCCAGCAGCCATAGGAATCTTGCCTGTTGCCTTGACTAGAACACAAGAATGATATAATTACAGTTTTAATAACATGAAAAAATAAGGGCAGTAATTCTTTTTTTTTTTTTTTTTTGAGTTGGAGTCTCACTCTGTCACCCAGACTGGAGTGCAGTGACCACTCCCGGCCACCGCAGCCTCAACCTTCTGGGCTCCGGCGATCCTTCCACCTCAGCCTTCCGAGTAGCTGGAATTACAGGCGCGTGCTACCATGCCCGGCTGATTTTTTATTTATTTATTGTAGAAATGAGGTCTCGCCAAGTTACCCAGGTGGGTCTCGAACCCGCGGGCTCAGGTAGTCCACTCACCTTGGCCTCCCAAAGTGCGGGATTACAGGCTGAGCCACCGAGGCTGACAAGGGCAGTAATTTAATACCTTCAAAATTTTGGATTCTAGAAAAGATACAAGAGTAGCAGTTTTAATTCATATTTTATAATTGGCTTGAAGGTACTTTTGTGTTTTAAAACTATTATAAAATAAAGGGTATTGATAACTATATTGTGCTTTTATATACATTAATTTACATTTCTTATACACAATTATATGAAGGGGACCCAAAGAAATGAAATTTATTTATAAAAATTGTGCATTTATTCTTAAATGTTTTAACTTCAGACACCTTCAAATTACTGTCTTTAATGTAATATACCCATCAAGACACTTTTTCCACTGCTCACAGTTTTTGAACTAATCAATTTTGATGACTTTTAGTGCTTCTGTCATTTTTTGTTTCACCTCTGCCATGTAGGCAAAAAGTTTTCCTTCGAGGACTTTTTTCATCTGGGGGGGGGGGGAAGCAACTTGGGGCAAGATTTATAAATGGGGAGGGTGAGGTACGGAAGTCATGCTGTTTTTTGGTCAAAAACTGCAGAATACTCAGCGTGGTATGGGAAGGTATGGTCATAAATCACCCATCATGAAATGGGCAAACATGTTGAAAGAATTTCCAAAAAAAATGCACTGAAGCTGGACTCAGCCTCTCACAACACTAGCTGGTACACTGATGCTGATGGGTTCCAAGAACACTTATCTAGCAGGGGAAGCCTGTACCACAAGGGACCCACCCTCCAAAAATTAATTCAGTTTTTTTTTGGGGGGTCCCTTGTAATTTATAAGCTGAATGTGTAAGATTTTAGAATTAATTCCATCAACAGTTATTGAGTTCCCATGATTTGCATAGTCTTAGAACTTTGTCTTATTGCCTGTATCAAATATTATGGTAAATGGTGGATAACTCGTACACGTTTTGTGACTCCTCTGCAAATTTTCCCAACAAGTCAATGAAAACTTAAAGCATTTTACTGTTTTATATTCAGTCAATTTTCTGTTAATACTTTAGTAGGGCAGCCACTTGGTGGGGAGTCACAGATCACTGACAAAATGTCAGACAATGGATTCTGTATGATTGAGTAGCAAAAATTATATCTAGCATGTATACTTTTGTAATATCATCCAAAATTTAAAAATTTAATGGTTCAAGAAATGAACTGTTATTTGATGCTTAGCTGAGTTTGTATCCTAAGAGGTTTGCATATTCAAATAGGATGGGTAGTTATTTCCAACTATATAACCTTTTCCTTTACTTTTTTTTCTTACTTGCTTAGCCTAGAGTTCACAAGGTTTTTAAAAAATTTTCAGTCAATTGAGAATGAATCAGTTGACAAACATGAAGGATTTGGGCTAAATATTTACTGTTTAGTGTACCTTTCTGATCTATTTTTGGTTAAAAAAAAGCACCTAAAACAGTGGATTAAAATAATCATGTTGTTATATCTAACATTGTTGTGGGTCAGGAATTTAGACAGGCGTGGCTAGGTAGTTCTTTTTTATTCAGGTCACATGATGATGTTGCAACTAGAGGGCCAAACAGTTCATTTATGTGTCTAGTGCATTGGCCAGGATGGCTGGAAGGGTAGGCTCAGCTGAATATGCAGCCTCTGATATGGTGGTTCAGAGTAGTTGGACTTCTTAGATGGCAGCTCAGTACTCCTGGAAAAAGCATTCCAGGAAACAAGAGTCTTAGAATCTGCAAGATATATTCATACCTAATCTTGGAAGTTACACAGCTTCTGTTGGTCAAAAAAGCAAATCACAGGGCCAGCCCATTTCCCAGGTGAGGACTACACAAGGGCATGAATACTGGTACGCATGGTTCTTGGTTTCTTATCTTTGGAGACTAGCTCTACTACAGGATCTTTAACTCTGCATGGTAGATATAAGACTTTTTTTTTTTTTAAACAAAATGGTATTCAAATCTTATAATCCAAGCTGACTTTCATAAAATTCAACTACCTTTATATATTTATGTCCTTATAAGAGCTTCCAGAGTACTCTATAAATTTATTTGTGTTTTCTCTTGAGGTGTGTCTACCTCATGTATAGATATTTTTTTTCTGTTTTATTGTGACAAAGTTTAATAAACAGAAAAGATGAAAGAACACCTAAATATCCACCACTTAGATTCTATTATTAACATTTTACAGTGAACACCTAAATATCCAACACTTAGATTCTATAATTAACATTTTGCAATACTTGGGTTACCACATATCTATCTATCATCAACCTGTTTTATGTGAATTTAAAAGTAAGTTGCAGGTACTCAGCTACAGATTTAAATTACTTTTTTCCTTTCAACCCAAACCTTAGAGGATAGTCAGAAAATGTAAAGAATCTTTATTGTTATACTGTCTTTTCTGGGAACTTTTCCACCTACCTTATTCTTTTTATAGCCAACCAAACTTTGGTTTAGATTCCAGAACTCTTGCTCTCTCTAAGGTCTTTGGAGAAAAAGGAGAAATTTATTTCTTTTTTGATTATAAAAGCAACCATCCACAATCCTAGTATAAGTACAACTACTCTCATTAATATGTTACCTATTCTTTTCCCGTTTCATGTGTTTTTACAGTTATTGCTACTATATGTAATTTAAATTTTTAAAAAATATGTGAAGATTTAACGATTATTATAGCCTGATAATTAATGAGTACTTGATATTTCATTGAATGACTGGCCCACTATATTTAACCAGGACATTACTAGACAATTAAGTTGCTTCCCAATTGAGAAAAGCTATTGAACCAAATGAAATATTATTGCTTATTGTCTAAAATGGGTTATATGCAAAATTTATCCTACCCCTCTGATTCACAATCTTAATTAACAGCTGAAAGTGATGACATGGCAGAGAAATGAAGTAGTTGGAAGAAGTAAATAACAGTGTCATTCCTGGTTGACTTTGACACTACATCAGGAGCTAAAAAAGGAATTAGAAAAAAAATGTGGTTTTCAACTGTATGAAACATTTTTGTTAGTTAATTTTCATTTTTTACTGGTATTCTGACAGTTATTATTCTTGTAGTTGGACTGAGTAAACTGCCTATTTGAAGTTTACCTGTAAACTTGAGCATATTAGAAACTTTTGGTGTCAAGAAAAAGAGCTATATATTTCCTGTGATTTTTTTTTTCCTCTTTATTGTAGAACTTCTGTTTGAACTCTAGGAAGGTGTAACCAGTTCACTACCACTTGCTGTTGTTCATTTACACAAATGGTAATTTCAGATTTTTCTCCTAGTTTGAGCATAATTAGCTAATTAGAGAGGGTTATTTAAACAAATTGAATTCTATAATCTTAGAGATACAGAGTCTTGTAGAAGATAATTTAATTGAGTCCTCCTACGTTGAGACAGGACTATATTTAACCCATCAAGGCAATTAAGTCACTTCTTTTATTAAAATATTTTTTTTCAGATAAAGCAATTCTTTTTTTTTTTTTTGTCCTAAAGCAGGATTTATTGAGAGGACAGAAAAGCTCCCACAGTGGGAGGGGACCCGAAGGGGTTGCCCGAGAAAGCAGTTCTTGATTGTCAAGATTCATTCTTCCTAGAATTAACCTTTACTGTAAAAACAGTACTTATCCTGTGTTTTTCATGTTATAGGTTCAGTACATTTCTTGTTTGGCCCTCTGTGGAAGCAGATGGTTATTATTTTTCATTTAGTAACTTTAGATACTTGAAACCTAATATTTGTCTTTTAGGCGTTGCTGTACTTGGATTAAGTTATTTACATAAAAATGTGTTCGCTGAGTCATCTTAATATATGCATCTGGCCTTTTCTGATCATGTGTGTGTGCATATTTTCATTGTCTTAATAAGTAGTTAGCCAGTTTGAACTACACTGCTTGATTATCAGGGTTGTCTTTGTAACATATGTCCAAGTATCAGATCCATCAACCTCCTTACCAGCAAACATGTTCTGGGTTGGATCTGCTTTTGAATATGGGGAAAGTAGATCTGGGTGCTGATCATCTCACTTTTAGAAAATCTCTAGAATGTTAGATTGATACTGGGATTAATTTATGGGTCTGAGTCAGGTATAGGTAGTCCTAGAAGACTGCATAGTCCTCAACAGAGTGAACTCTGCAGCATCCCAGGTCTTGAGAAATACTACTTGAAGCTCTCATGTATGTGGATCTTCCTGAGCCTGACTGAAGGGAATAGAACAATGGAGGAAAGGAGAGTTAAAATTGTCCTATCATATTTACTTCCAGGTCAGCCTTTCCTACTTGATTTCTATTCACTCAGCACAGTAAAATTCCATACTAGGAGTACAGGAGTGCTTCTTTAAATGTTGAAGATGCTTTATTTCGACCATTAGAATATTTAAATTTTAGCCAGTAGTATGGTAGTGGCTTCTTTTCAAAGTTAGCAAAACTTTTTTTTTTTTTTTTAAAGAGTCAGGATCTTGCTATGTTGTTCAGACTAGACTTGAACTTCTTGGTTCAAACAATTCTCCCACCTCAGTCTCCCAAGCAGCTAGGACTACAGGTACACACTACTATACCCAGCTCAGTGAAAATTTTTTATATGGATATAACTCAGTTAAATAATGCTTGTTGTGCATTTACTCCAAAATTTAACTGAAATTTGCCTGTTTCACCAGTGAAAGCATTCCTGCATTAATGACTCTTGTCCAAGAGGAACCCACAGTAAATAGAAATGGGTGAATTCTGAAACCAAGAGAAAGTTTAGCTGTAGACCTTTAATTGTTTAATTATAACAGAAAAAGCATCTAGTGAGGAAGAGCCCTTTTCATAAGAAAATACAGTTTGACCCTATTACGACACAGGTTTGAATTCTGTGAGTCCACTTACACTGTGGGTTTTTTTTCAACCAAACATTAATTGAAATTACAGTAGTTGTGGAATGATAAACCCATGTAAATGGGAGGGTCAGTTTTTCATGTCTGTAGATTCTTGCGGGACTGTCTATAGGACTTAAGTGTGTGTGGATTTTGGCATATGTTTGGATCCTGGAACCAATACTGAAGGACAAATGTAGATGTCTTTGAACAGGTCCACCTTAAAGTTTCCAAGTTCTGTAAATCTTTAGCTTAATTTAGTGTCTATATTTGATTTTTCTCTTAGCTTTTTATAAATTAGAAAATGACAGTTTGCATTTAACATACATTTTTTAAAAACAAAAAGGTTTATTTATGTGTTTTGGTCTTTGGTTTGTTTTGGTGAAAGATCATTTAAAACCTCTTGCAGCCAAGAAGATCTGCTTTGAAATTTCTATATAGAAGGGGCTTAGAAGTGACAATCTGGGTGGGGAAGTGTGTCTTGAAAATTTGTTTTGATACTGCTTTTGTTGTTGTTTGAGTTGGAGTCTCACTGTTGCCCAGGCTGGAGTGCAATGGCATGCTCATGGCCACCGCATCCCCGACCTACTGGGCTCAGGTGATCCTTCCACTTTAGCCTTCCAAGTAGCTGGAATGATAGACGTGTGCCACCACACCTGGCTATTTTTAAAAATTTGTTGTAAAGACAAGGTCTCACCAAGTTGCCCAGGCTGAACCTCTGGGCTCAGGCAATCCTCCCAAGCCACCGTGCCTGACTGATGCTGCTTTTGGATAAGCGCATTATTTTTACTTATAGTGTGTGTCAGAGATCATTCAAAATAGTAAAGTTCTCAAAAAATAAATAGTTCTATTCACATATAATACAAATAAATAATATCAATCGTCCATATCAAATACAGGCATCCTTTTTTTGTTCTTTGCATAATTGTGCTTCATAGATATTGTGTTTTTTAAAAAATTGAAAATGTATAGCAACACTGCATTGAGCAAGCTTATTGGCCCCATTTCTCTAACAGCATGTGTTTATTTCAGTAATTCTTACAATATTTCAGACTTTTTCATTATTATATCTATTACAGTGATCAGTGATCTTTTTATGTTACTATCATAATTGCTTTGGGGTGCCACAAATGGCACCCACATAAGATTGTGGCCTCAGTCCATACATGTGTGTGTTTTGACTGGCCGTTCCCCCATCTCTTCTCTCTCTTCAGGCTTTCCCGTTCCCTGAGGTGCAGCAATATTGAAATGAGCCCAGTTAATAACCCTATAATGACCTCTAAGTGTTCTAGTGAAAGGAAGAATTGGAATCTCTAACTTGAAATCAAAAGCTAGAAGTGTTGAAGCTAGGTGAGGAAGGCATTTTGAAACTGAGGCCAAAAGCTAGGCCTCTTGCACCAGTTAGCCAAGTTGTTAATGCAAAGGAAAGGTTCTTGAAAGAAATTAAAAGTGTTTCGCCAGTGAACACATGAATGGTTAGAAAGCAAAATAGCCTTGTTGCTGATATGGAGAAAGTTTGAATGGTCTTAGTAGAAGATAATACCAGACACAGCATTAAGCCAAAGCCTGATCCAGAGTAAGGTCCTAACTGTCTTCTAGTCTGTGAAGCCTGAGAAAAGTGAGGAGTCTGCAGAAAAAAAGTTCAAAGCTAGCAGGGTTGTTTCATGAAGTTTAAGGAAAGAAGTCATCTTCAAAACATAAAAATGCAAGGTGAAGCAGGAAATGCAGATGGAGAGAAGCTGTGGCAAGTTATCCAGAAGATCTGGCTAAGATAATTTATGAAGGTGGCTACGCTAAATAACTGATTTTCTATGTAGATTGAAGTAGCTTTAAATTGGAAGAAGATGCCATCTAGGACTTTCATAGCTAGAGAAGAGAAGTCAGTGTCTGGCTTTAGAGCTTCAAAGGATCAGCTGATTTTCTATTAGGGGCTAATACAACTGATAACTAAGTGAAGCCAGTGCTTGTTTGCTATTCTGAAGATCCTAGAGCCCTAGTATTATGCTAAATCTACTCTGCGTGTACTCTAGAAATGGAGCAACAAAGCCTGGAAGACTTTGTTTACAGCATGGTTAATATTTCTAGAAATGGAGCAACAAAGCCTGGAAGACTTTGTTTACAGCATGGTTAACTATTTTAAGCCCACTGTTGAGACCTACTGCTTAGGAAAAAAGATGTGTAAGTATTGGCAATGAACATGGCTTCTTGAGCTTCAGTGGAGATATACGAGGAGGTTAATACTTTCATATCTGCTAGCACAACATTCATTCTGCAGCCCATGGATCAAGGAGTAATTTTGACTTTCAGATCATTTCGTAAGGCTATAGCTGCCAAGCTCTGATAGATCTGGGCAGAATAAATTGAAAACCTTCTGGAAAGGATTCACCATTCTAGATGCCATTAACAGTGTTTGTGATTCATGGAAGGAGGTAAAAATATTCACATTAACAGGAATTTGGAACAAGTTGATTCCAACCCTTGTAGATGACTTTAAGGGGTTCAAGACC
Organism: Tarsius wallacei; assembly: GCA_963574415.1. Classification (NCBI taxonomy): domain Eukaryota; kingdom Metazoa; phylum Chordata; class Mammalia; order Primates; family Tarsiidae; genus Tarsius; species Tarsius wallacei. The sequence continues at coordinate 9,143 of CAUYQG010124191.1, read as the reverse complement.
AATGGAAGAAGTAACTGCAGATGTGCTGGAAATAGCAAGAAACTAAATTAAAAGCGGGGCATGAAGATGTTACTGAATTGTTGCAGTTTTATGATAAAACTTGAATGGATGAAGATTTGCTTCTTATGGATGAGCAAAGAACGTGATTTCTTGAGATGGAATGTACTCCTGGTGAAGGTGCTGTGAACATTGTCAAGATGACAAGAAAGGATCTGGAATATTATAGCAACTTAATTAATACAGTGGTGGCAGGTTTGAGAGGATTGACTCCAGTTTCAAAGTAAGTTATACTGTGGGTCAAATATCATTACATGCTACAGATAAATATTTCATGAAAGAAGTGAGTCAACTGGTATGGCAAACTTACTGTTATCTTAAGAAATTGCTGTAACCACCCCAGCCCTTGGCAACTACCACCCTGATCAGTGAAGAATCTATAAACATGGAGGTAAGACCCTCTACTAGCAAAAAGATGATGATTCAGTGAACTCTCAGAAGACTATTAGCACTTTTTTAGCAATAAAATATTTTTAAATTAAGACATCTACTTTTTTTATGGTATAATGCTATTGCACACTTAATAGACCTCATCATAGTGTAAACATAACTTTTATATGCACTGGGAAAGCAAAAAAAATTGACTCACCTTATTGCAAATTTGCTTTATTGTGGTGGCCTGGAACTGAACCCACAACTTCTTCAAGGCATGTCCATATATATTTTGTCACTTGGAAAAAATTGTTACTCTTTGGATATTTTTGATAGAGAGGCTGGTAGAGATAATGGGGAGGGTGAAGGTAAAGCCATCCATTAGCTCTGTCACTGGCAGTGATCTGTTTTGCTCATTTATTTATGTTGCTACTGCCTTATTTAAGCTATCATTACTTCTAATCTGCACAGGTCTAACAGCCTCTTGTCTGTTGCCCTACTTCAAGTCTAAATCTCCTTCAAACCCATCCTTTGTCTTATATTTATCCTCCATGTAGCCACCAGAGAGTGAGCTACTTATTGCAGATTTGATCTGAACACCCTGATCCTGTCTTCCAATACAGTATAGAGTGAGGTGTACAAGGTGATTTATTGGTAGTACAAGAAAAAAAATAAAGATTTTTTTTTTTTTTGAGTTTGAGTTTGAGTCTCACTCCGTCACCCAGGCTGACACGCTCACGGCCACCCCAGCATCGACCTGCTGGGCTCCAGCTACCTGCCTGCCTCAGCCTTCCAAGTAACTGGAACTATAGGCATGTGCTTTTGCGCCCGGCTTGTTTATTTTATTTTATTTTATTGTAGAGACAAGGTCTCACCAAGTTGCCCATGCTGGTCTTGAACCCACGGGCTCAGGCAATCCACTCACCTCGGCCTCCCAAAGTGCTGGGATTACAGGCTGAGCCACTGAGCCCAGCCTAAAGATTTTAAAATTTACTTTTTAAACCTAAAATAAAGGTTTTGATATATATTTAATAGAATTATTAATGTATACCCTCATTCAGTCTGTCAGGTAGTCATCTCTTACATAAAGAGAAGTGGGAGTTCCATGTTGCAGAGAGTGTGTTGACAGTGGAGCTCACTTTCATTAATTCTCAGTGTATTGAAGTGTATTGCCATTTACCTGTATCACTTTTAGTAAATTTATTGGTTAATTACCTAGTTCTCACAAAATAGATATGGGGTTTAAAAAGATTTCTTCAAAGAAACTATAGATTTAAAATAATATTGGTAAGTCAAACATAAAACAGTAAGAAAATGTAATGACTGATCGATCCTTCTAGTCTTAGTGTAAGCTCTTTGTCAGTTACAGCACATGTTTAAAAACAGTGATCTCATCATCCTCCCCAAAGTCAAAACTATTGAAAGGACTTATTTGAAATATGGATGAACCTTATCCTACATATATATATTATTCCTTAAATTATTAGCTAACAATTGAAAACCAAAAAGAAATTTGCCGTATCTGATATATTCACCACTCCAGGTCTGCATAAAATTGTAAGCATCTTTTGGGGGTTGAGTCCTATTGGAAAAATTAAGCAATGTGTGGGAGTGTATGTAAGCAAGTAATAAAAAATTTCAACCACAAGATTAAACTATTTGTTTCACTTTGAATAAATATGTAACTTTGCAGCATAAAAAATTAATGAATGCATGAAGCTAATGCTATTAGCAACACATTTTTTTTTTTCTTGACCACCACTCCAGAGTCGACCTGCTGTGCTCAGGCAGTCCTTCTGCCTCAGCCTTCCAAATAGCCAGAACTACAGGCACATGCTACCATGCCTGGCTAATTTTTGATTCATTGTAGAGACAAGGTCTCGGCAAGTTCCTGGGGCTGGTCTTGAACCTGCAGGCTCAGGCAATCCACTCACCTTGGCCTCCCAAAGTGCCGGGATTACAGGCTGAGCCACAGAACCCAGCCAGCAGCACAGTTAAGGCATCATTTGTGTTATTCCACACTTTTCACATTTCTATTTTTTACATATTTTATGATGTTCATAGCATATTAATATAGTACAAGTATAAAAACGTACATATATACTGAGAGTGTAGGCTTAACATTTAAAAACCCTTTTGAAGTTGCCGTGTAACACATGGAAACACAATCCAGGTCCAGAAAGAACATATTAAGCACCTCAGAAGACACCCCCTGTTCTGTTGTGCATCTTCCAATTACTGTCCCCCTCACATCTCCAAAAATAATTGCTATCTTGAATTATAACAATATCATAGTTTTACCTGTTTTTAATCTTTATATAAGTGGAATAATAAAGCATTTATACTTTCGTATCTGGTTTCGTTCACTCAGTATTATGTTTGTGAGATTTTTTCGTGCTGTGTGCAGCTGCAATTCATTCAGTATCATTTCCGAATAATATTTGGTGACATGAATATGCTGCAATTTATTTGTTCATTCTAATATTGATGGGTCTTTGGTTCGTTTCCAGTGTCTGACTGCTAACATATTATGCTGCTCTGATTCCTGTACATGTCTTGGTACAAATGTGTACACATTTCTGTTGGGTATAATCATAGAACTGGAATCGCTGGGTCAGAGGGAATACATATATTCCATTTTAATAGATACTGCCAAAGTGTTCCGTAATGGTTGTACTAGTATATAGTCCCACTAGGAAGTTTAAGAGTTCCTCTTGTTTCACATCTTCACCAACACTAGATATTGTTAGTCTTTTTAATTTTAGTCATCTGGTGAACGGGTAGTGGTATCTTATTGTGGTTTCAGATTGTATTTTCTTGATTATTAGTAAGATTGAATACCTTTTCATGTATTGATCATGTGCATATCCTTTTTTGTGGGATTTCTATTAGAGTCTCTTGCACATTTTTCTGTTGGATTGTTTTTCTAATTGATTTTATAGGTATTTTCCATATATGGTTCAATGGCTTTCTCCTACTCTAGTTTACCTTTTCACTGTTTTTTTTATTTTTTTAGATAAGAAAGCAGGATTTATTGAGAGGACAGAAAAACTCCCACAGTGGGAGGGGACCTGAAGGGGTTGCCCACCTTTTTTATGGTGTCATGGTATCTTTTTATGTATGAACATTCTTTTTTTTTTTGGAGTCTCACTCTGTCACCCAGACTGGAGTGCAGTGGCTGCACCCGGCCACCGCAGCCTCAACCTGCTGGGCTCCGGAGATCCTTCCGCCTCAGCCTTCCAAGTAGCTGGAACTACAGGCGTGCGCTTCCACGCCTGGATAAGTTTTGATTTATTGTAGAGATGAGGTCTCACCAAGTTGCCCAGGCGGGTCTTGAACCTGCGGGCCCAGGCAATCCACTCACCTCAGCCTCCCAAGGCGCAGGATTACAGGCTGAGCCACCGAGCCCGGCTTGAACATTCTTAATTTTAAGATTGCTCCAATTATCATTCTTTTCCTTTGTCAATATTGATTTCTTTGGTTTAAGTAACTTTTGAAAACTGTTTTTGTCTTTTACATTTATATCTCAGTCCACCTGGAATTACTTTTTTATATGTTGTGAGGTAAAGTTATTTTTTCACTTCATATGGAAACCTGCTTGACCCAACATTATTGACATGCCTTCCGTTTCCCCAAATATCTAAAGTGCCATCTTTTATCTGTAGATAAGTATATTTGTTTTGAGATTTTCTTTTCAGTTCCATTTGTCCTTGTCTTTTTTTTTTTTTTTTTTTTTTTTTTAGTTGGAGTCTCACTCTGTTGCCCAGACTGGAGTGCAGTGGCCGCTCCCGGCCACCGCAACCTTGACCTGCTGGGCTCTGGCGATCCTTCCGCCTCAGCCTTCCAAGTAGCTGGAACTACAGGCGCGCGCTACCACGCCCGGCTGATTTTTTGATTTATTGTAGAGATAAGGTCTCGCCAAGTTGCCCAGGTGGGTCTTGAATCCAAGGGCTCAGACAATCCACTCACCTCAGCCTCCCCAAGTGCGGATTACAGGCTGGGCCACCGAGCCCGGCTGTCCTTGTCTTAATTACTGTAGTTTCATAATAAGTCTTCATATCAGATAAAACAAGTACTTCTACCTTTTTCCTTCAAGGGGATTTTACTTATTTTGATCCTGTGCTGTTCCATATACACTTAAAAACGAGCTAGCAGATTTCATGCACATATACGCACACATACACACACACACACAAACTATTGGCATTTTCTTTTTTCAGTATTGCATTCAATTTCTAGATCAGTGTTGGTAAGAGTAATATCTTTTTATCGATTCTTCAATTCCTGAACATGATTTAATCCTGTTATTTAGGTCTTTAATTTTTATCAGTAACATTTTTGTAGTTTTTTGTATAGATCGATGTCTTGAATCTCTTAATTTTTTTATTCCTATGTGTTTATTATTTTTTAGTACCACTATAAATGGTATCTTTTTAAAAAATTCCTTTTTCTATTTGTTGCTAGGATATGCAAATATAGTTGATTTGTAAATTGATCCCTTTCAATACTGTGTTGGTGATTTTTAAAAATGTTTTATTGTGGATACCTTGTAAAGGTTTTCTGAAAATATAAGTATATCCTTTCATGAATCTCTGAATAATCTCATGCTTTTCTGCAGAAATTTTGTTTCTATTTTTATTATAGATCTTTATCATTTCTGTCATCTTAAGGATAAATAAGATTTTATTCTCTGAAGCAAGAAGTACCAGAAAATGCCATATTCTCTATTTGGGAGCTAAATAAATTTTTTAAATTGTCTTCTTAATTATCGCTTTATTCTTCTATCTCTGTAGCCATGGAGAAGAAGAATCATGTTAATTAACACACCACTGACTCTGATTATGGAGAAGACAGATTTTCAGCCTCATTAATAAAAAGTACTTTGTCACTTGAGAAGAGACAGTTTAAAGATTGTTTTATGAATTTTCAAATTGTAAACATATAGTTGCTCATTTTAACAAATCAGATTTTGTGCCAGACACCCTTGTTAGCAGTGTAGTTTGTGTCTTTCCACGTCAGGAGTTGACATGTTCCTATGGAATTTGTGCCATATCCACTGTTATTTTACATCCTGTGAGTCAAGAATGGTTATTATATTTTTAAATGGTTGGGAAAAAAGGTTAAACAAACAATATTTCATGACACATTGAAGTTATATGGAATTCTGATTTCAGTATCCGTAAGTAAAGTTTTATTGGAACATAGCCATGCTTATTTGTATAAGTATTGTCTGTGGCTGTTTTTACGTTCACTAGTTGGGACAAAGACCTTTTGGACTGCAAAGCCTAAAATATTTACTATCTGGTCCTTTACAGGAAAAATTTGCTGATCCCTGTTCTTCATATATACGTTTTGTTGTTTGCTTTTCCAAAAGTAGGACATAAAATATGCTGTGTAAACAATGAATATGTTGTATCTTTTGCTTGCTGGAAACTAGCCTATTAAAATTTATACAGTGGTCATGGCAAGCCTTTGACATTGGTATATGGAGATATATTCCTCTAATAGCTGGACAGTATTCCATATTGAGATAACATATTTCATTCATTCTCTTTTGTTTCGATATACCTTTAGGTTTGTTTATAGTCCCCTTTATCTACTACATACATTGTTGGATCAAAGAGTATGGCTATTTTTCATTTTAATAGCTAATACGGATTCAGCAGGTTTGTAGCAGTTCACATATGCACCATTACAAGTGCCTGTATCCTAACATCCTGGGCGATATTTGCTATCATTATTCTTTGTACTTTTCCCATATAGTCAGTAAAAATTATTTTAATTTGCAAACCTCTGCTGGCTGAGTTAGGTGAAGTCATTTGCACTGGTAAAAACATGTTTTAGACGGACTGAAGTTTAATCATTATCTCATCATTTTGTTTTGGTTTCTGATTTTTAAGACATCTTAAATGTCAGCAGCCACAAACTGAAAATTTTACTGTAACCAGTCATCTTTCCTCTGCTTGCTTATAGGAAATTACCATTTTTTAAGTCTGCCCCCAGTGACAGGAGTACCATGTGAGAGATTTTACCCCACTTAGCACAGATACTCAAAGTAAATGAAGAACCTCACTAAAACATGTCTAGATACACTGAATAACATTTTTGTTTACAAAGACCATTGCATTTTCATTAATCTTTGGATAACTTGAGTAAATATGTAGAATTGTTTCTAAGGAATGCTGGCTCTAGATTACATTGTGAAAAAGTTGGTGTTGTCCTTACTAGTCTCGACTCTTTTTCCTCCTTTATTTGTACCCTCGTAAATGAGGTAATTTGTCTGCCCTTTTCAGATGCTCAGTAATATCCTTATGGGCTCTCCTTCCAATTGTTCAGACCTTTGGGAAAATTTAAATTCTCCTTAAACCTTTTGAGGGAATTTGTCACTTAAATTATGAAAGTCTTTTTTTTTTTCTTGAGTTGGAGTCTCACACTGTCGCCCAGGCTGGAGTGCAGTGGCACGCTCACGGCCACCACAGCCTTGACTTGCTGGACTCAGGTGATCCTTCCGTCTCAGCCTTCCAAGTAGCTGGAACTACAAGCATGTAGTTCCCGGCTAATTTTTTGATTTATCGTAGAGATGAGGTCTCGCCAAGTTGCCCAGCCTGGTCTTGAACCTGTGGGCTTAGGCAGTCCTCTTACCTCAGTCTCCCAAAGTGCTGGGATTATAGGAACGAGCCACTGCGCCCGGCCTTTGTTGCTTGTTAAATGAGGATTTTTGTTGTTGTTTTGGTAACAGCGTTTTTGAGATATAATTCACATACACACAAATTACCCATTTAAAATACTTGGAAGACTGAGGTGGAAGGATCGCCGGAGCCCAGCAGGTCGAGGCTGCGGTGGCCGGGAGCGGCCACTGCACTCCAGGATGGGCAATGGAGTGAGACTCCAACTCAAAAAAAAAAAATAAATAAATAAATAAAATATAAAATTCAGTAGTTTTTAGTATATTCACTGAGTTGTGCAGCCTTTTACAATAATCAATTTTAAAATATTTTATTACCCTCCATTTTCTCTACTCTCTGTGGTCTCTAGACAACCACTAATCTACTTTCTGTGTTATAGATTTGCCTATTCTGGACATTTTATATAAATGGAATCATACAATATGTGGTCTTCTGTGACTGGCTTCCTTCACTTAGTATGCTTTCAAGATTCATTCATGTTGCAGCATGTATCCGTATCTCATTCCTTTTTATCTGAATAATGTTTCATTATATGGATGTATGCTATATGGATCAATATTTATCCATTCAGCATTTGATAGACATATGGGTTATTTCTACTTTTTAGCTCTTATGAATAATGCTGCTGTAAACAATCTTGGGCACATTTTTGTATGGACAAATGTTTTCATTTTTCTTGAGTATATACTTTAGGAGTAGGATTGCTGGGTCATATAGTAACTCCGCTTAACCATTTGAGGAACTGTCAGATTGTTTTCCAACATGGCTGTACTATATACATTCCCACCAGCAGTGTATGAGGTTTTCAGTTTCTGTATATCCTCACCAACACTTTCTGTTATTTTGATTACAGCCATTCTCATTGGTGTGAAGTGGCATGTCGAGATTTTTTTTTGGTGAATTTTTTAATTGTGATAAAATATGCATAACAAAATTTATTATTTTAACCATTTTTACGTTTACAATTCAGTGACGTTAAGCACATCCACTGTGTTGTGCAACCATCAGCAATATCTGTTTTCAGAATTTTTTTCATTATACTAATTTTTAATTGGTAGAAAGTCTACCAATTAAGTAATAACTCCCATTCACCCTTCCCTTCAGTCCCTGGTAATCTCTATTCTATTTCCTGTCTTTATGAATTTGCCTATTCTAGGTACTTTATAAAAGTGGAAACATATAATATTTGTCCTTTCGTGTCTGGTTTATTTTACTTAGTATAATGTTTGCAGAATTCACCCATGTTACAGCATGTGTCATAATTTCACTTCTTTTTCAGGCCAAATAATCTATTCTATGTCTGTACCACATTTTGTTTATTCATTCATCTGTTTATGGACATTTGAATGGTTACTACTCTTTGGCTATTGTGAATAATACGGCTACGAACACTGGTGTATAAAGGTATCTGTTTGAGTCCATACTTTCAGTTCAGTTGGTTTATACCTAGAAGTGGAATTGCTTCATCTTATGATAATCCTGTTCAGTTTGGGGAAGTGAACTACCAACAGTTTTCTATAGTGGCTACACAGTTTTATATTTCTTCCAGCAATGCACAGGGGTTGCAATTTCTTCATGTCTTTTCATTTGCTTATTGACAATTTGTGTATCTTCTTGAGAAAAATGTTTATCCAAGTCCTTTGCTCATTTTTGGTAGAGTAGTTGTTGGATTTTAGGGTAAGTATTTCTTCAAATTTAATAAATCTTGCTGGATTATTCTCCAAAATATATCAATGTATACTTCCCTTCATAACGTATGAAAGCTCTGGTGCTCTAAATCTAAGCAACATTACCATATTTTGTTACACCTTTTTTGTTTGAAGAATATTAAAGTGTTTTGTGATTTTTTTTTTTTTTTTTTTTTTGAGTTGGCGTCTCACTCTGTCGCCCAGACTGGAGTGCAGTGGCCGCTTCCGGCCACCGCAGCCTCGACCTGCTGGGCTCCAGCGATCCTTCCACCTCAGCCTTCCGAGTAGCCGGAACTACAGGCGTGCGCTACCACGCCCGGCTAATTTTTTTGATTTATTG
>CAUYQG010124184.1:0-26998 GCA_963574415.1 Tarsius wallacei | reverse complement strand
AGTTTTTCTGCGTTTAACCCTGAATACTTTCTCATTTGATCTCTAAGTTGTTGTAAAACAGTCTGTGGAGTTTTCTCCTTCTCTTGCTGGATTCAAAGGCCTTTGAGACATTTGGGGATCCTGGGGATGACTCTCTTATCCCTTCAATTATTAAATCTCTTAAATCTTGCATTTTAACTCTGTCTCCTGCATTATTATTATCCCATCTGAGGTCTGTGTTTGGATATTTCTGTTCAGCTGGTTGTACTTCTGGGCTCAGAGGGTGTTTCCGTTCCCAGACAGATATAACAGACCTTCAAATCACTCCCCTTTCTTCACCAGTGAATAGAATGTTCATAATAGACATAAGTTCTATCCAGGTATATATGTTGTAGGTCTGAGAATCTGATCATCTTGATCGGCTAAACTTAAAGGATCATTTAATAATAATTTCATTTTTTTTGAAATTTCTTATTTCACTACTAGTAAGTGAGGAATTAACAAAGTCAGTTTCTCCTGCTGCAAGGGAACTTCCCTTAGTGGGAACAATTTTGAATCTTCTTCTGGACCTCCAGAGGGAAAAAGGAATTTTGTTTTAATATCCCTTAAGCATTGTTCCAATTCTCTTTTCAAATTAAGATACAGAGGTTTAGGGTTTCAGGATCTGATAGATCTGCATCTCCCATTGTCCCCTCCCCCTCAGACACAGGAGAGATGATCCCAAGGTTTCTTTTTCTCCTCTAGAGGCCCAGATGTTTTCCCTTCCTCATTTCCCATTTGAATGAGAAACACAGGAAGGGTTCCTGGAAGCCAACAAAGGGCATAATCTCTTTCCTTAGATGAAACACAGGGGCTTATTGTTTACATGGATTACTAAAGTCTGACAAAGCCAGTCCTCATTGGAGACCAATTTCAGCCAAAATACTGAGGGCTAGTGAACTGGTTCCTTAGTTCTTTTAAAGCAAAAATTTCAATCGTTTTATTCTTTCCCTTTCCTTTAGTTTTGGAATCATATTTTCAATTCTTTAATATTCACTCCAATGGACTATCTGGGGAAATTTCAAGGGGGTCCTCTTGACCACCCTTCCTAGGCCTAGACTGCTTCTCGGTTACCAGGTAAGCTGTGCAGTCTTTGAGTTCCTCCTAAAGTGCTCAATCCCCTTACTGGAGGTTTCTTGCAAGCATTAGAACTCACTTCATATATTGAGATATGTTTCAGCCACACACACTCCACCTCTGAGAATTTCCCTGAACCCAAAGGCAGTACTTATAGTCCAGTTTTCCAACCTTGGCTCATGCATGAGGTTACCGGGTTGCCGCAGGTGGTGCCTGCCTCCTCCTCTGAGTCTCAGATAATGGTCTCAGGTTTATCTGCAGAGCAGCGAGAACCAGCATTGCCCAGCTGCAGTGAGCCATCTAAAACTGGGTGGGATGCATCTCTCCCTCCAAAGGGGGTCTGGTCCCACAGTCCCAGGTCTCCCAAATGAACCCCCATGGCTGTGGGAGACAGAATCATCCCTCTTCAGTTTTTTCATCAAAGCACAGCAAGGAGACTCAGAGATCAGGGGAGTGAAGGAGTTTTTTTAATCTCGTTCTTGCAAGATCAGGTGCCTCTTGGGTGAGCAGGCACACCGAGGCAGTCACAGGCAGTGTATTTATGCCTGTAAAGTTCAAGTTCCTCCCCTGGCTCCCCAATGGCCGGGTACTTCTGAGGTTACATCACTTTCCCAGACTGTGCCTAAACAATAATTTTGTACAAATAAGGTAAAACACAAGCCGTTTCTACACAAATAAGGTAAAATGCATGTTTCTGAATTCTGTTTGTGTCCCAATGCCTACTAAAGGAAGCCTGCCAAAAGAGAAAGCCCGCTAAGAAAGGAGCAAGAACCAGGAAGTGAAGTAACAAATCGCCATTTTGAAAATGAATCACCATTTGGTTTCTTCCCATTGGTGATATTGATAATTTTTTCATATGTTTGTTGACTGCTTGGTGTGTTCTTTTGAAAAGTATCTGCTCATGACCTTTGCCTACTTTTTGATGGAGTTATTTATTTTTTTCATGTTGAGTTGTTTTAGTTCTTTGAGTTTTCTACCACATTCTATTACTTGCTGCACATGTATGTCAGGAGGGGGAGGTTTTCTTCCTCCCATCTCATGATTTAGGAGTCTTTCTCGGAAGAAAAGCTCAATGAGAATCAGCTGCTTCTTTAAGCATTTGTGTCCTGGAGACAGTGGAGTGACTTATCTATCTGAGTTCAGGAGGAGGCATTGGGTGTGTAGACAATTCATGACTATCCCCTTACTCTTATGCGTAAACTGCCTGCAAGAAGTGTGTATTCATGATGTGGGGTTGCTGTATAGAAAATCCTGCAGCAGTCAAGCTGTGCAATGTACAATTCTTCTGTTTCTGGGGTTCAGTGTCAAGGTGTCATCACCTCAAATATAGCATACTGGTTCTAATAAAAGCTTGGTTAATAATAAATAAATTATTTTGCTCCACCCGTATTCTTTATCTCTTTGTCTTACCATCCTTTTGTCAACTTTGGATTTAATGTATCTGCAATTAAGATGCATCTTAAAATTGATGACATAAAAATTTTATTGGAAATATTTTCTTTCTTAGTAATAAATAACATAATGCTGCTGTTTCTAATAGTTGGTGGTGTCTTCAATCTGGTGAGATGCAATATTATCATAATTGATTTAGAATGGAGTAGGAGTCAAGTAGTACAAATTTTTGGCCCCAGTAGTGCTATGTTCTGTGGTTAATACAATCATGCAACTTCCGTGTGATGGCAAGCATTCACTTGGAACCTGGCCACATTTGGAAATGAGTTTCATAGTCCAACCAAGATTGTCATGTCTTATATAAAATGATAATTAAAATGCTTAACTTTTAAGACTATATTCTCATTGTTTCCAAATGAACACGGGTCTCTGCACATCAATCACTCCCAGGTTTTTAATCCATATAAATGCTGTTTGTACAAAAAGGGAAAAGGCCCAGGGGCTTCTAAATGATGCTGTTAATAAGAGATGTCAATTATCTTCAGTGCACTGAGTGAAATACATTATCTGTTTAATGCTCTTTAATGCTCTTTGCTTAATCATAACACAACGACTCCAACCTGTAGATCCATATCATCTGGTCATCTCCAATTTTTTCTTTCTCTGAAAGTAGAGCTATTGTTTAACAAAATCTGTTCAGACAATGGGCCTTCCTTTACTGTGTATATTTCTGAAGTGCCCGGAGAGAAACAAGAAGACTTACTTGATAGATAATCCTTTTCTAGGTTTTAGTACATACTTGGTGGAGAGCGGTGAATAGGTCAGGTTGCAGGAGTAATGGAGAGAATGCCTGAAGAAGTGTCAAGTGTTCATGAATTTAACATGGGCTCCCATAGAAACTGACTGTGAAATATACTGTCATCTCTCCTTCTAACATTTAGTCTCCTTCCCACTAAAAGGCTTTCATTGAATTTGAATGCTACCAAAGATCCTGTCTCTTACTCTGCTTCTTGAAACAGTTTTTTTTTTTTCAAGTGTTCCAATCAGCATGCCATACAGTAGAGGAGACTATGTGAGCAATGTAAAAAAAAAAAACAAAAAACCCACACATCTAAAAGAAAGACACTTTTGCATAGACTTAAGAAGCTGAACCATGATTGTATAAAGTATTAAAATTATTACAAGTCTAAAGTAATTTAAACAATGTAATATGATTCAAGGACAAAAGAAAAATGGCATAAGATGTCTGAAATAAACAGGATTATATTGAAAGATAATTATCCAGTTAGTATAAGAAAGGTTGAGTTTTTCTATAAAAGGTCCTGGATTGATCTGTATCTATTTGTAAACCAAAATTTAAATCCTCACCTCTTAGAGTACACTAACATAGATTTCAAATATTTTATGCAGTTGAATGTTCAAAGTAAAAACATTAAAAAACTCTGAAGGATAGTATGAATATTTGGCCCCCAAATACAGATGGCCTTTAAAATACTAAAGGAAGTCATTAATTAATTTGCCTAAGGCATTGTACTCAGTATTTTCTGACAGGGTTTCTAGTTCAAGATGGAACAATGACCACATATTTACCTCCTTTTTCTCCAAAAGTTCTTCTGAAAGGAAAAGATGTTGTATACATTCATAACTGTGATGAGAATAGTAAGTGAGAATATCAGTGGACTAGAGATTTGGCAAATTTCTGGAAGCTAGGAAGGGGATTGAATCACGACAGGCAGATTAGAATGAGCATTGTGATCCGTCTCAGATCCTGAAGGCTGTTATACATGCAAAGAGGCTTCAATCTCAGAATCACAAGCTGACAGAGTAAGAGCAGATAGTGGCAATACATAAAAATAAACAAAGTAATATTTATCTGGAAAAGTTGCCTCCAAACTGTGGTGGATATTACAGCAATGACACTCACTACAGACAATGAATGAGCTTCCTAAGATAAATCTGGTTCTCAAATGAACCTTTCCTTATCTTGTCTTTGAAAGAATGGGTAGGAAAAGAGAAAAGACCAAGTCTGCATTTTCTACATTCACAAAACCTAATGGGAAACCTGACCTAATCCACCAGAGATAGAGTTCATGGTCAAGTCATCCATTCAAGCAAAAGACGTAGTAAGAGAAATAAATAAATACGACATCCTGTGATAAGGAAAGCTATCTACTTATTTTTTCATTCATACACATAAACAGGCAAAGCATGTTTTGAGCATTTCATTGTTAAGCAAGTAGAATAAATTTCTTTTTTTTACTACTTCTGATTTTGACTGTCATTAAAGCAACAAGGTAAATGAATAACAGAAATACATATTCCACTTTGGATAAAGCTAGAACACATAATGGACCACACATTATGGAGATTGAAGAGAGAATGGTGCCTGACATAACAATAGGAAATAGATGAAAAGAAAACAAAATGTGTCCGAGAGAAAGAGGAATAAGTACTTCACTTCAAGTTATGCACACCTGCAAGGTTACAGCTACGAAAAATCAGATGTGGCAAATGGTAAGAGTTGAATAAGACTCATTTAGATTCCAAGGTCCTTACCTCTACTCCTGCATGTCATTTAGTAAGATTGATTGTCTTTTGCAACCTCATAGAGATATAAATTCTTGAGAAGATGGGACATGTATGGCTTGAGAAGAGGGAAAAACATGTCCAGCAACATGTTTGGATAAAGTGACAAACTGAGAAAGAAGGATGTATTTCTATTTCTGGTGATGGCAAAGTAGCTTGGTGCAGTACAGTATCAATGCACATAATAAACAGTAAAAACGGACAAAATGAAATCTGATGGAAGGAGTTGGAAAACTGCCAAGGCATTTAGAACTTATGGGGCCAAGAATTTTTCAAAAAGGGGTGCACAGAAAAATTGCCGTGCTAGTCATTGTTACTCCTCCTCTTGAACATTTACTGACACACAAGTTGTGGTTGAGAGACTAAGAGAATGAGTAGACGTTGTATAGGCTCACTGGATAAAGGGACAAATAAATACATCATTGGACACCAGAATCCACTAGGAAGCATCCTTGGTTAACCTCCCAGAATTTTAGGTGGAAGCCTTTGAAGAATGATGCTATGGTCTGACTGTGTCCCTCTAAAATTCAAGTTGAAACCTAATCCCCATTGCGGGAGTATATTTTGTACAGAAATTAAGTCATGGGGGCTCCATGCTAATGAATAATATTAGTGCCCTTATAAAAGAGATTGAAGGCTGTATATTTGCTTCTTCCACTATATAAGGATGCAAAACAGGCACCATCAATGAAGCTTTCACTAGGCCCTGAATCTGCAGGCGCCTTGATGTTGAACTTCCCGGGCTCCAGAATGGCAAGCAGTACATTTCTGCTGCTTATAAATTATTCAGTCTAAGATAGTTTATTATAGCAGCCTGAATGGATTAAGATACATGACAATGAAAGTGTAAGGAAAATCTGACTTGAGAAACCTTAATAGAATCTAAATCTCACTTGCAAATCAACTCAGGTCATAGAAATTATTCAGGCAATGTGTTCCTACATGAACTGCCTGACAGAAGCAGAAGTCAATTTCTTTTGCAACAAAGAAACATCATCAAGAACTTGGAGTTAATTATTTGATTTATTTCTGGTAAAATAAATTATCTATTACTAATACATGCCTATAGTCTCATTGAAAACCTCTATGACCACACTCTCTTAAATAGTTCTCTCCCTTCCAAATTTCCTCTTATCTGTGTATTTTTCTATTTAGTCCTTATCTCTAAATCATCATACAGTTTAGTTTATGTGCTATTTTTCTGTCTCCCTCACTATAATGTAAGTAGGACATGGGCAGGAATTTTTTTTAATCATTGTATTTCCAATATCGAGAACAATGTCTGGCATAGAATTTGTACTCAAGAAATATTTGCCAAATAAAGGCATATTCATATTCATTCATACAATATCCTCATGGTCACAGAACATAAGCAAGATATGCCAACAGCCTAACAGTTATTATAACTTGTTGATGGGGAATTATAATTTTCCCTGATATTTTTTAATTTTTATATTTCTACCATTACCATATATTATTTCTGAAAGCAAAATTTTTAGCATTTTAATTCATTGAAAACTTTTATTATTACCAAAGTAGAAACATCAAAGTCTTTCCCTTTTCCAGATTCAATGTTCAAACTTAGTAACAATTACAAAAACAAATGTGTATATATAAATATATACACACATTTAAATACAATCATGTTGTATACAATTGCATAATCTCCTGTGTTCTTCATTTTGGCACAACTATGAGTTGGCCATGTTAGGTGGATGACTGTGGCCATGGAACAGAGCCAGTTTAGCCAGACTGTGAAAATTGCTCTCTCCAGCCTATTCTCACAGTCTAGGACCCTATAATTATCCAGTATCAAAAAAGATATAGACATACAGAGTATCAAGACTGAAGTGATTTGTTCTAGAGAGTATCTAGTGATGTCCTAGAGAATATCTAGTACACATGCTGCCAATGTATTTTACCATCTATGACTATTTATTATATATTTTTCTATAAAGATTGGGCATTTTGAAATACCTAATGTAATGAAAAATGCAACTTATCATTAATAATCAATGATAATTATATCAAGACTGTCTTGCCAGTAGAAGATGACTAATGTAACTTCTTGGATTAGGTAAAAATATAGCATACAAGAGCATATGAAGCTTTAGTAACTTGTGTAGCTAAAAAAAATTCTATGAAACTTTCTGAAATATTAGGTATATCTTCCAGACTAATATTTATATTTTATGGGCACATTAACATGTAGGGATTGTCAGATGGAAATTAGGTAGAAGTTCAAACTCTCTAAGTTCAATTTGGAGAATTCTGGCAGTTAGGCTTCTGACCACAACCCACATTACTTCAAAACCACACCTGAACACTACATACTGGCAGAGTTTGGAAAATGACTTAAGTAGTAAAAAATTCTACAAAACTGTGATAACTAAAATAGCATAGAGTTGGTATAAAACCAGACACATAGACCAGTGAAATGGAGGACCTAGAAATAAAACCATATATTTGTAGCAAATTGATTTTCAACAAAGATTCCAAGAGCTTACATTGATGAAAAACAGCTCTTCAAACAATAGCATTGGAAAAACTGAATTTTCATATTTAGAAGAATAAAACTAGACACCTATTTTTTTAACCACATATAAAAAAACTCAAAATGAATGAAATATTTAAATATAAGAATGAAAACTATAAAATTACTAGAATAAAAATAGAGAACATATTTAATGATGTTGGTCTGGGAAAATATTTATGGATCCGACTGCAAAAGCAAAGGTAACCAAAGGAAAAATAGACAAATGGTACTATATGAAACTACAAAGCTTAATTATGCACAGCTGAGAAAACATTCAACAGAGTGAAGAGACAACCTGCAGAATGGGAGAAAACATCAGCAAATCATTCATCTAGCAAGGGACTAATATTCAGAATATATAAGAAATTCAAACAATTCAATAACAAAAAACAAGTAATATTGAAAAGGATGCAAAGTATCTGAATAAATATTTCTCAAAATAAGACATACAAATCACCCTGAAGTATGTGAAAACATTTTCAGTATCACTAATCATTAGAAAAAAGTAAATCAAGGCCACAATGGGCTATTATCTCACCCCAGTTAGCACGGCTGTTATCAAAAACAAAACAAAACGAAACAAAAATATGCTGCTGAAAATACAGAGAAGAACTCTTATACACTGTGGGAATGTAAATTAGTACAGCCATTATGAAAAATAGTATTGAGGTTTCTTGAAAAACTAGAAATAGAACTTTCCATGACCCAGCAATCTCACTACTGGGTATTTATTCAGGAAAAAAAAAAAAAAAAGAGAAAGAAAGGGGTATATTGATGAAATGTCTTCACCTGCTTGTTTATTGCAGCTCTATTCACAATGTCTGAGATATGAAAACAACCTAAATATCCATAGGCAGATAAATGGATTTTAAAAGTATATATATACAGTAGAATATTATTAAACCCTAAAAAATAATAAAATCCTCTCATTTGCAGCAATATGGATGAACCTGGAGTATATTATGTTAAGTGAATTAAGTCAGGCAAAGAAACATAAACACTGCATGTTCTCAAACATGGGTGGGAAGTAAAAAGTGGAGGTCAAAGAAATAGTGTGTATAATTGTGGCTATCACAAGATAGGAAGGGGAACAAAGGGGAGAAATTGGTTAACAGATACAAAATTACTACTAAATAGGAAGAACAAGATCCAGTGTTCTATAGTCCTTTGGGATGACTATAGTCAACAATAATTTGTTGCATATTTCCAAGTAGCTACAAGAGAGATTTCGTAATGTTTCCAACACAAAGAAATGGTCAGTGTTTGAGGTGATGGCCATATATGATTTATTCATTACATTGTGTATATATGTATCACAAAATCACCCTGTATTTCATAAATATGTACATTTACTACATGTGAACAAAAATAAAATTAAAAAACTAAAAAAATTACTGAAAATAATAGTTTAAAACACATCTTAAACTTAGTGGTCTTCTAAGAAAATAGTTGTATCCCATCTCACTGATCACTCTACTTTTAAAACTGTCAATTGGAAAGCCACTGCCTAACACCCAGCGTCTTTCCTTAAAAAAAAAAAGAAAAGAAAAAAGAGAAGTCCCTCTTCAATACACTTCTTATACAAATAAAAGTAGAAAAAGGAGAGAGAGAGAGAGAGAGAGAGAGAGAGAGAGAGAGAGAGAGAGAGAGAGAGGGAGGAAAGAAGAAAAGAAGAAAAGAAGGAAGAAAAAATACTCAGGTATATAAGGTATTTGAACACAAAGTTTCTAACATGAAAGTTAGGAACCAAAGCAAATCTCATCACTACAAACTTTGAAAAACAGAAATATATCAGAAGTTAGAAGAAAATTTTTATTTTTTATATGATGAAGCATAAAATTAAATTTTATTGTTGAAAAGGGAGTATTTATATAAAAAGAACAAGCCATTGAACATAAAAATAAACTTGACATAAAGAAGTAAATACAATGCTGGGAAGAAGTTGATAAAATATTTTAGTAGGTAACACAAAAATATGGAGAAATGGATTGTAAAGTGAGCAAAAAAGTAAAAAAAAAATAGGCAAATCAAACTAGAAGGTCTCATATATCAATGATTATCCAATATAAACAGGTACACCGAAGGGGGGAAAAATGAACCATAATAAAAAAACACTCCAGAATGGAAGAACTTTAAATCCAGGCTGAAAGGCCCACGAAGTGCTTCTTCTAGTGAGTGAAAGACACCGACTAGCAATAAATCCATCATTTTAATGTTTAAAATATCACATTGAAAAGAAGATTTTAAAAGCTTTCAGAGTGAGGCAAAAATAAATGTAACATAAAATAAGAGAAAATCAAAATGCTTTGAAATTTTTAGCAGCCACTGTGAAACTAAAATTCCTCCAGAATTTTGAGGAAAAAACAAATTTTAACTTCAAATTTTATACTTCAAGGATTTCTCAAGGGAGAGAATAGAATAAAGATAATCAGTCTCACTAGTACTGCTCTGGCCCCCAGCTTCCTTTGGACTACTTCTAAAATGTCAGAGATGAATTAACAGAGGGGAAGCTGTGGAATTTTTGGAACTGTGGACCCAACACAGGAGACCAGAGAGGGTGATTTTCGGGAAGTGTCCAAGGAGAGGAAAGACGTTTATGTAGCACACCTGGGCCAGGTCATCTAGGAGGGTGGAGAGCACTCAGGATGGTATCCTGACATTTCTTTGGGAGTGGGGTGGTATGTAGAGACCTTTTAGTAGATTAAAGACGTTTTCTTCTATTCCTAGTTTAATAATTTTTCTTTTTATTTATGAATCCATTTTGAATATTTGAAAAACACTTTCCCCATAAAAGTAAGATTTAATGCATTACAGAAATATCTTGCTAGAAGTGGCAGAAAGAGACAGAAAATATTGGAGTAAACTAACAAAAATAAAAATGAATTAAGGCAATAGTCAGGAATTCACTTCTGTATCCCCCAAACAAACGAGGCAGATACTTTTGTAGGTCAATTTTCACAAGCCTTTAAGAGGATCCATCCCATTTAAATACTTGGGATGACAGATTAGAAAGAGAAGGAAATGCATCCAGATTATTTTGTGAGGTAAATACTTTTTAATTGCCCAGATAGTATAAGAAAATTATAAGTGAATATCGTATTTAAATACATGGATAATACATTTCTAGGTAATTATTTACAAACTAAAGTTATAATGTACTTCATTAAAAAACAAGTAGAGGCTGGGCTCGGTGGCTCAGCCTGTAATCCTGCGCTTTGGGAGGCCGAGGTGAGTGGATTGCCTGAGCCCGCGGGTTCGAGACCCACCTGGGCAACTTGGTGAGACCGCATCTCTACAATAAAAAAAAAAATCCAAAAATTAGCCGGGCGTGGTAGCACGCATCTGTAATTCCGGCTACTCGGAAGGCTGAGGCGGAAGGATCGCCGGAGCCCAGTCGGTCGAGGCTGCGGTGGCCGGGAGCGGCCACTGCACTCCAGTCTGGGCGACAGAGTGAAACTCCAACTCAAAAAAAAAAAAAACAAGTAGAAGCAGCGCTCGGTGGCTCAGCCTGTAATCCCACGTCTTGGGAGGCTGAGTGGATTGCCTGAGCCCGCGGGTTCGAGACCCGCCTGGGCAACTTGACGAGACCTCATCTCTACAATAAAACAAAACTTAGCTGGGTGTAGTGGTGCGCGCCTGTAGTTCCAGCTACTCGGAAGGCTGAGGTGGAAGGATCGCCGGAGCCCAGCAGGTCGAGGCTGCGGGAGCCGGGAGCGGCCGCTGCACTCCAGTCTGGGCGACGGAGTGAGACTCCAACTCAAAAAAAAAAAAAAAAGAAAAATGGCTGACAAGAAAACTATGAGTTTCTTTGGATGATGATTTTTTTCCTTTTTTCTTACTTTTCTAATTTTTTTTTTTTTTAGTTGAGTCCCACTCCATCACCCAGGCTGGAGTGCAGTGGCACACTCATGGCCACCCCAGTGTCGACATGCTGGGCTCCAGGGATCCTTCCACCTCAGCCTTCCAAGCAGCTGGAACCACAGTCATGGGCTACCACGCCCGGCTAATTTTTTTATTTATTGTAGAGATGAGGTCTCACCAAGTTGCACAGGCGGTTCTTGAACCCATGGGCTCAGGCAATCCTCTCACCTCGACCTCCCAAAGTGCTGGGATTACAGGCTTGAGCCACTGAACCTGGCCTCTAATTTTCTTTATAAAACAAAACCTACTTCTAAAATCATACATGTAAAAACCGTCAGATATAAGTACTAAGTACTAAGTACTAGCAGGCTAAATAAGTGAATGGTGTGGCTTCTATTCATGCGTCAGATGAAAAATCCTATTATTAAGGACAATAGTTGAATAGAAAAATTTCTATACGTGAACATGGTTTAAGCTGAGTCATTACAATAAAACGTAATGTACAAAATTGACGCTTATCTAGTCATGTTTGTCACTTTGTATCCTTTTTGGTTGCTGAAAATAGTTCTGTTTACCCTACACCAACTACCCCATGCTGTGTGAGGTAAGCAAGACTCCTGGGTCCCTTCACAGACTGAATTCTAGACCAAGCGACTCCCAGACCATTCTGATAAATAATTTCTAGTGACCCATTATTGCCTGTCTACATAAAGGCTCAGTTTCACTGAATCTGGTATTTCTTGTTTTCTTGAAATTATGCCTACAGCTATCAGAACAACAGCAGTTACAGCTAGAAAAATGAAAGAAATCTTAATGACAGCGAGCAAACTCGTCTGAGGATCTTCACGGGTTGGAAGGAGAAAGGCATTAAAAGACCATGGTTTCGGAAACTCCTTTTGCATTGCTTGATCGGAGAAAAGCCTGATTTGGCCCTGTGCCCTTCTCCTCACTACTGCTTACCCATCCTTAAGGTTTCAAATTATGCATCTCTCGTCATCCGTGCTTTCCCTGACTCCCAAACTAGGACGGATTCTTGCACTCTCCACAACACCAAGGAATTGTCGTTACTACTTATTTTTATGCCTTTCTTTCCTGCTGGACTCTGAACTCTATAATAGCAGAGACCTTATGTATCTTATTTATCGTCATGTCCCCAGTCCAAGAACAGGAGCCTGGTATGCACTGAGTGCTGAATAAATATTTGTTTAATGATTGGGTTTTCCGGTGTGATCTACTAAGGCGCTAAAGAAATACAAAGGTCTACCAAAGAGCTGTTGGCACAGAACCAAGTGGTGGGGGAGTTGGAAACATGATTACCAAAAGCTTTATTGTTTTCTTTCTTAAACTTTTTATTACTTGTGTTCTATACATACGTGTGCGGGTGTGCACACACGTGTTGTGTGTGTGTGTGTGCATGTGTGATTGCCTATCATTTCTCTGGCACTGAGTTGAAGATTTGACTTGGCTTTTTATGCTTGAGATTGTAGAAATATACTTTGGTGGGTTCCTCTGCTATGAGAATAGCAGACGTTTGGAACCTCTCCCAAAGTAGTCTAAATACTCCTTAGATAACTTTATCCACTTAAGAGGTGCTTTTATGTAAATAAAGTTCAGCACAATCTGAGAAACGCATGGGAAGGCTTTCTGTGACTTGGCCTGTCTGTGAATCCTGAGACCCCCTGAGTCTCTTTCCTCAAGTTCACAATAAATTACTCCACTTAGCACGTGTTATTCTGCCACCTCCACTTCCCTGCCTTTTGTAAAAGCAGAATTCTTGGAATTTGTCTTACAGGCACAAATCACCTTGTCATTCTTTGCACTTACTTAGTAGCTATTGAGCATGTAACTACAGAGCTTAACAATTACCATATACTGTAATCATGCAAAGATTTTAATCTTTCAAATTAGATCTCACCTCCACACTAGGGAAGAAAAGGAAATTTACAGGATAATTAGCTCACGGACTAGTTGGCACTTCCAGTCATTGTGAGGAAGTCCTCCGCATGAATGGTCTGAAGGTACCTTTTATTTTTCATTGTGCCTTTCGTTAAAATTACCCTGCATGCTTTGAATGGAAGAAACAGGGAACATGCTTTCCACAAGATGAGACAGCCCTTCTGTGATGAAACTTGTCGGGGGAGCAGGGCTGGTGAATAGTGGGAACTCCCCACTTAACAAAGAACCCGTGTCAGAATTTCAAAGTAAAATGCCCCTGCCCCCAAGGAAGCCAATTTGTACTCATTCTATACTGTGACCCAGTTTCCCAGAACTCTGGGGAAAGAGTTTTGAGTTGCAGCACTCCCTACCCTTACCCCAGACCAGGGCTGGCTCCACCTTGCTCGCTGGAGTGGACCGTGCACGTCTGGCTTCACCTCTGCATTCAGGGATGTCATGTTTGTCACTTGAAATTTGCCATCACGGCACTCATCTCACCATGAAAATCTGGCCTGTTACACATTCCTGGCCCATCACTGCCCTAAACCTACCTCTAGCTGAGAGAAGGAGAGAGGGAACAGAGAAGGAATGAGAGAGGGAGAAGGAGATTTTGGAAGAAACACACACACACACACACACACACACACACACACACACACACACACACACGGTAAAGCAAATTAGTAGAGGAATCCCTGGCCCAGAGCAGTTGCTCAATATTTCTCCTTTCCCTTGGCAGGCAGAGAAGATGAGTGACGACCAGGAGTGGGTATGGAAGTCATGATGCCCATGGCGTCCGTTGGCTCTGATGAACGTGGCAGTCTCAGGGCTCGGCCCACAAAATGCAGAAGCTGGAGAGAAATGCAGCCAGGAAAGGTGGGTGTGTTGACAAGGGATGCGGTGCTGCTGTGGCCCGAGACTCGTGGAGCCAGGTAACGTGCAGGACATGGAGGTGCACAGGGACTGTCGGGGACTGTGTTCGGGGCTGTGGGAGGCGTGGAGCGGTTTCTTTTCCAGGGATATGATTGAACTGAGCGCTTTTTCAAGGTCTGCCGTCTCATTAGAAGGCATCAACCATCCTTTATTGCTATGATCAAGAGAATCATCAGGATGAAATGACACCATCAATGAAAAAAGTGTTCTTGAGAGCTTATGATGGGACCTGTCCTCAAGCAAGATAAAGCAGGGAGCTTGCTTCCGTGGGTATCGTCAGGGACAAAGCTAACCCACAGAAGATAGTAAGGAACAGCTCATCACTGGGCAGTGTGATAGTCACTAAAATAACACAGTATGGTTTTGAGAAGGGGGGGAGCGCTAGAGGAAGATAGTTCTTAACGACCCGGACGACAGAGCCTTCTGAGCTTCCATGATTGCCAATGTATTTCTCTATGTTATTATGAACTCCCTTGCAATCATCAGTAAACTTGTGGTACTGCTAATAGAGAGCCATCCTAATAAATTCTTTGCTGTGGTTTGAGACTTATTCATCCTTAGAGCTGCACTCCGCAGTAGGATATATGCCAAGTATTTTAAATCCCTGCTTCACATTCACTGAGTCAAGTTCAATACCTTGTCTCTAGCTTTTTATCATGTCAGTAGCAGAGCCAGTGGAAAAACAAAGCAAAATAAAACACAAGTCTCTACAAGTGACCCCTGGCTCATAGAAAACAGCTTGAAGGCCAGTATCAGACCTGAAAACGGACACTATCTCGGAGAAGTCCCAAAATGCCAGGAGAGAAGAGAACAACCAGGGAAGTGATATATGTGCTTCTTGGATACGAAACAGACCCGGGATTTTCGTCTTGGATCTTCAGACAATAGAGAGGTATGTGAACCATAAACGGAAAAACTGGAAGTCAAGATAAGTCGAGATTAAGGTGTGCACAGGGGTTTCGGTCTCAGCAAGGAGCAATTCTAGGAATGTTGCAGAGATAGTGCTAGGCGGGCCAGCTGAGGAAGTGGCCGTGGGAACTCAGTGTAAGTTCAAAGGTCAAGAACAGCTTTTTAGACCTGAGGCCTTGGAAACAAATTACAGAAAAGAGAAAAAAAGATATATATATATATATTTTTTTTCCCCAAAGAAGAACATTAACTAGAACAATATCAGGAAGTAAAGACAGGAAGTGTTGAAATGTTTTAAAAGTGTCAGAGAAGATAGATGGGAAAAATGTAAGCTGGGCTCAGTGGCTCAGCCTGTAATCCCACGCTTTGGGAGGTTGAGGTGAGTGGATTGCCTGAGCCCGCGGGTTCGAGACCCACCTGGGCAACTTGGCGAGACCTCATCTCTACAATAAATCAAAAAATTAGCCGGGCGTGGTAGCGTGCGCCTGTAGTTCCAGCTCCTTGGAAGGCTGAGGCGGAAGGATCACCGGAGCCCAGCAGGTCGAGGCTGCGGTGGCCGGGAGCGGCCACGGCACCCTAGTCTGGGCCACGGAGTGAGACTCCAACTCAAAAAAAAAGAGAAAAAGAAAAACGTAAATTTAAGAGTAGTTACCATCACCAGAAGTTAAGTATTTAGTGTTTAGAAAATAGGAAGCTTAAATATCAAAGTATATTTTAAAAAATCTAAGTCTGGTATAACTATAAAATTGAATGAGCTGTAAATTTTAGTCAAACTATTCAGGCAATGTAGGGCAGAGCAAATTTCTAAGACCTAGAAATTTCAGTTGTTTCCTGTCATGCTAATGCGACCAAAAGATACTGTTAGGATGGTTCTTGGATTTTTCCCAGACTGGTATGTCCAGAAGGTGATAGAGATTCAAATCTTGAGTACATTCATGCAGCTTTTCATTCACCCATTCAACAAATATTTATTGAGTGACAGCTTTGCATCTGACTCTGCTGGCTATTGGGGGTGAGAAGATAAGATGCACAGTTTTTGCTCATGAAGGGCTCTCTGTCATGCAGACAAAACAGATGGCTTGGAAAATGCTTCATTGCAAAATAAGGTAATGATGCTTTGTAGTAAAAGCAAGTCCATAGGCAATTGCATTGCCTTTATAAAGGGACTCCCGTTTCACTTCTGAAGTTTTCAGAGGACGATCCGAGTTCTTTACATGGCTCTGTGGGGACTCTGAGGGCACTGGAAGGCTATGTCAGAGTCCCTAGTCATCGCGCAGAGAAAGCACAGATGCGACAGGGAGATACGAAGCTTGCCTCTGAAGGACATTTTTTGTTGGAGAAGCTTTCATTTTTATAGCATTCAACATAGTTCAATATTGAGCATCCAAGCCATAAGAATACCAGCATTCTTCCTTATCTAGCAGAGCAGTTCTTGCCAGATGGCCTTGCTGTTTTGCACAATGGCATATGTCATTGTCAGACCCAAAGGTAAAATACTCATTTGAAAAGTCAGAGATTCAGTCAATCAATAGGTCATCTCGTTAAACTGATATCAAATAAGACATTTTATTAATTCTGAAATTGAAAAGGCATTTCCCCCCGCCCCCCAGAGAATTAATTAAATTGGAGGTGTTTTCGCATATTGTGTGGACAACCAAATACACTTTCGGAATCCTGTTCAAGAAGGGCAAAGGCAATACTTGTAAGCATTCTGGATGATGCTGGAAAGATTTAACACATGAAATATACGTCGGGGGTAGGATTTGCATAAGTTGTTGACACAGGAAGACGTTCCTTATTATGGGGTTTGTCTCAACTTCTGGTCCATGCCTACAGCTCACTGGCTTCTTTCCACACACTTTATGGAATGAAGAAAATGCCATGAAACAGGCCCAAGTCAGGAATGATCTAAGGATTCTATGAGCAGGATCAAAGTGACGTTAAGAACATAAGCAAATGTTCAGATAATTCAACAGGAAAAGTGTCCACTTTGCACATATGGATATTATAAGGGAAGGACGTGGATATTTTAGGGGCCCGGTACCATTCTCACAATCCTTCAATGTCGACTTCTCCTGTACATGCATAGGGATGGTCCCAGCTGATTGGAACTATTGTTCCAGAACTTTTTTCTCAAAAAAATATTTTTTTCCTTATTTCAATAGTTTTAGAGGGTGCAAATAGTTTTCGGTGACACAGTTGCGTTGTGTAGTGGCAAAAAAGTCTGGGCTTCCTGTCTACCCACCACCCTCACCTGTGCGCACTGTACCCCACAGTTGATATTTTTGTCTCTTCACCCCTGCCCCCTCCCGCTTCTGAATCTCCAAAGTCCATTATATCATTCTCCAGGCCTTTACAGACCCCTCGTTTGGCCCATTTATAAGTGAGAATGTGGTGTTTTAGAAGACGTTTGGAGGGCCGAATGTGCTCAAATTGTTGGTGTGAGCCTGTTTGAGAGGCACCAGCACGCCGTGACATGAAGTCCATGACAGTGAGATGTTGTATTTGCTCACTTAGGTTTTGTGGGGAGGGCTGGGAGAAGCCGTAGGGTGGACACGGTTGAGGGGAATGTAAGACACTCTAAGGTACCCCCTGGTGTTGCCTTCTCCCGTGGTGAACTCTTACGAGAAACTGAATATTATGGCACTCTCTAGAAAGAATGAGCCTCCACGAATCCGGTACCTGATAGCAAAAAGGCTGGTGACTGCTGCTTCTTATAGGATCTGAGGGGAGGACAGCATGAAACATTGGATTCTCTTAGGGAGCACACAGCTGAGATTCCTGACCTGCACAGTTCACAATAGGGTTCGCGCTCCTGTAAGAATCGAATGCCACTACTGCTGATCCAACAGAAGACAGAGCTCCGCCATTCACTGCCTGCCATGCACCTAGTTCCTAACAGGCCTCAGAACAGTACAGGCAATCCTCTTGCCTCGGCACCCCAAAGTGCTGGGATTACAGGCTTGAGCCACCACACTCAGCTATATATATATATATATGTGTGTGTGTGTGTGTGTGTGTGTGTGTGTGTGTTTTTGAGTAGCTGGGACTACAGGCACTTGACACCACACCTGGCCAATTTATTCATTTATTTATTTTTTAGAGAGGAGCTCTCACTATGATGTCCAGGCTGGTCTTGAACTCCTGGGCTCAAGCAATCTTCCCGCCTCAGTCTCCCAAACTGCTGAGACTACAAGCATGAGCCACCGCGCCCAGGTTGTATAATTTGAAATAAAATTGATTATAATGGAAATAAATATGTTGTGGTAGATTTGATAAAATGGATTTTTTTTTTTTGAGTTTGGAGTCTCACTCTGTCACCCAGGCTAGAGTGCAGTGGCACACTCACGACCCCCGAGCCTTGACTTGCTGGGCTCCTGCAATCCTTCCACCTCAGACCTCTGAGTGGCCGAAACTACAGGCGTGTGCTACAATGCCTGGCTAAGTTTTGAATTATTGTAGAGACGAGGTCTCATCAAGTTGCCTGGGCTGGTCTCGAACCCGCAGGCTCAGGCAATCCACTCGCCTTGGCCTCCCAAAGTTCTGGGATTCCAGGCTGAGCCACCGAGCCAGAGAGAAAATAGATTTTAAGTACCCTTCTGAAACACTGTTTGAATTAGAAAAAGAAAAGAAAAGAAAGAATTCGCATAGAATTTTTATCTGTGGGTTTTATTTTATTTTTCAGTCAGCTTCTCACTCCATCTCCCAGGCTGGAGTGCAGTGCACCTCAGCTTTCTAAGTAGCTGGAGCTACGGGCGCCCACTACCATGCCCGGCTAATTTTTTGATGTATTGCAGAGATGAGGTCTAGCCAAGTTGCCCAGGCTGGCCCTGAACCCATGGGCTCAGGCAGTCCCCTCATTTGCTGCAGCTCCAGCGACCTACAGACCCTTTCCTGAATGTGCATTGCTCTTTCTTGCCACTATGGCTTTGTTCTCTTTGTTCTCTTTGGCTGGGGGTGTTTTTCTGCGCATATCTGCTTCTCCTGCCCATTGAGGAGCAGCTTAACTTGCTCTTCCAAGGGGAGCACTTCTCACTCAAAGTCTCTCTCCCTGGCCCCCCTTCTCACACTGTCCTTTGTGCCTTCAGTGTGTCTTCCACGTCTGCGTGTCCTGCATTAGCATTGTCTGGACACGTGTTTGTCTTCTTCATTGAGTTCAAGTCCTGACCGCCAGGACTATGCTGCATTCACCTGTGTACTCTCCCAGCACCCAGCACGCGGCCAGGCAAATGTTGATTTGCCTGTCAATCTCCTAGCTGAAACTCATCTGGAATAGGAGGGGCATATGGGATCTCCAAAGGGCACGCTGCTTTTCCCCGTGCCTGGGGCCTCTGCCTCTGGAGCTTGACTCTTTGGCACCAGCTCGGGAAACCTAAGGAACAAGCCATCTGTGCTCGCAACCTACCCGGACTGAAATGGCAATGGTATGTGGGTGGCTGGTAAGTTGGTTTATATTTGTGCAACATCTGTGAAATTTGCAGAGCTCGCCTCAGCAACACAAAGGCAAGTGGGTATCTTCTTTAATTAAAAGGAAAAAGAAATCTGCATGCCCAAAGTATTGTAGGTAAAGGAAGACCTTAGTTTCCTCTAAAGGGTTTAACAAAGAGTTCCAGTTCCTGTTGTCAGCAATGCCTGTGTGGCAGGTCCCTAATCTTTTCTTTTTCAAATTTCTTTCAAAGGATGGTTAGAGAGTCTTTAATTAACTATTAAAACGAGTGTTCTAACATGGAGGACAAGATTTAGAAAATCCCTTTAATTACTGGAACCAGATTTTCTCCTG
The DNA here is from genome assembly GCA_963574415.1 of Tarsius wallacei. Taxonomy (NCBI): domain Eukaryota; kingdom Metazoa; phylum Chordata; class Mammalia; order Primates; family Tarsiidae; genus Tarsius; species Tarsius wallacei. Next base: position 6,971 of record CAUYQG010124184.1, on the reverse strand, counting down.
ATTTGTAAATACCAGTTTACTCCCCGACCAAATTTGGCTTTAATTAAACGGGTGGGAGGCCGAGGGGGCGTGAGCGCTGGAAAGTGCCTTAATTTGCATCAGCCCCAGTTTCAAGGAAGGTAGGGGTGGAATAAGAGGATCCTGTGGCTTATTGTTTAAACTGGAAAATCAAGCAGAATGGGGTTTGCTTTCCGTACAGGAACTCATGGAAATTAGACACACCCTTGCCACCCCCACTTCATTCAAATCCTGTTGCTGTAGGGCTGCCACAGGGTCCCTCAGTGGCATGAGCTTATGAATGAGCCACGCTTTGTTTTTTCCTCTCCGGATGCATAAATGAGGCAGAACGCGAGGCTTATGCCTCTAATGGCGAGGAAAGAAGAACCGGAGTTTGCTCTCCTCCTCTCTCAATTTGATGCTTAACATTCAATATGGTACATGGTTTGTTGAGAAAATAAGGTACGTGTTTTGTCATTCCCCTTATGGACTTCAGTCAACACATGGAGGTGTTTGAAATGATCTGCTAATCCAGTTTCCTTTCCTTGAACCATCTGGTTCAAATTCTGTCTACCTGCTTGGAGCGCACCAGTCTCGTCTGCATGTACATATAAGGAAGTCACAACTCATTAACAGTTTAGGGAAAATCCCTGTGGAAATATACAACTTTACTATTGTGGTAGGTTTCCCCTTGGGAGCAAATTAGATAGGACTTTGATGTAAACCAAAGAAACCCGAGGGCTTTTGGAAGACGAGTGGTCTTGAAAAAAATTAAATCAATGTAAAAGCTTTTATTTCAAATGGATACAAAGTTATTGCGTAGAGTTATTGTGTATCATTAACTCACACCACAGCTCAACTGAAGGTGATCAAGTGCAGTCATGAACAGAACGGGGCCTCTGACTTGATTTCAGGAATGATCATCTGAAAACAATAATCTTGTGACTGATGCTTATAGGCTAAGCCATGAGACCTACTCAGTCTTCTCGATGCCTTCGTCTTACAGGCTGGAAAAGCCAATGCCCTCTTTTCCAGCCTTTGAAGATTAGCTTGTTCATGTCATATGGTTTTGGCCATAGAGTTATAAGTCAAAGTTTGCTGGGGGTGTCTGGGAAACATTCTCTTTCCTGAGAGAAGGGAAAGGCAATACCGGACCTACCTTCCCTTTCTTAGACCCAAGAAGAAAGATTAAATGTAGACGTGATGTGTAGTGCAGAGACCGTCATCTTGTCACTGAAAGGGAAAGGCTGTAGAAATTGCAGACATCAGCCTGTCTTTAGTGAGGTACTGAGCCCAAACCAGCAGCTGTCTCCTTCTAGATTTTTTTCCTATTTATTTAAGCCACTTTATTGGTTAATTGCAGCTGAGAGCAATAACTGATATAAACCCTCTACCCTTGTCTATTCCTTGAGACAGATCTTCCTGGGCATAGTAACTTCAGTCAACCTTCCTTCTTCCACTGTGGCACTGAGTCTCCAGTGGCTTGGGGTATCCATGCAGCCTGGGAGATGGCATTTGGGCCTGAACACATGGTGGATGATACTGTGGTCGTTGAGGGAACACGCCAAAAAGCCAAGAAGACGATTAGAGCGTATGTGGGAAGTGATGCAATAAGAATGTTCCAATCTCACTATTGTACATGTTAGGAGTGAAAATGCAAAGTCAGCACTTCCTGTGGTCTGATAACCCCACACCCACCACAGGCCCAGTCTCTGATGCACTCAGATACCCCCCACCCCCTCCCCCTTTGCTTCTCTCTTTCTATGTCTCCAGCTTTTGGGCACCTCCTAATGAATCAATGCAGTGGCTGATTTGCTTTTTTGTCATGGATGCCAATGTATACCCCAATTTCACGTCCCCTCACCTTCCCATTTTTCCTGAGCACTTTGCCTCAGCACTGCAGGTTTCATCTGACACAAAGTCAGTTCAAAGGTGCAATAATCATCAGAAGTTATGGTGCATTCAAATTTACAGTGTCTGACGTTCTAGCCAAAAAATAAAATCTTTGGTGATGAGGAAATAAAAAGAGAATCCTTAAGAGCAGATGCAGATGTTGTATTTCCTGATTTCAAGTAGGATATAATATCTAAAAGAAGTACGCTGTCATACACATTTTTACTTATCCTGAACTTGATTTTGTTTTAACAAAAAGAAGAAGAAAAGGAAAAGAAAGAGTGCGTTCCATTGACCTAATGTGCACACTGGAATAAAAAAGAGGCCTACAAAACTCTATGTTCATTTGTGGCTTTCCCCTAGAGGTGCACTGCTCAGGGACAAAGAATCTTTTCTAAGAGGAGATTTTCCTGTGTCCGGAAAAAATCCCAAAGACAGACCCCCCAATTCCACAGGTCAAAGGTCCACTCCAGCTAAACCTCCTCTGGGCCCAGAGGCACTGCTTGGGCAGGAAATGGTAGATTTCCTCTTCAATAGGAATCCCTCCCAGAGCGGAGCAGAGCGGGTTTGGGAGAGGAGGCAGCTGTTTTTGGCCGCTCAAACTCAGAATTTAAATTGGGAGAGATCGCTCAGAGCCCAGAGCCTGTCCCCAGGTCTGTGGGGATGGGGTAATTTGCCGCCTCTTTTTACAAATACCAACTTGGCCCTGATAGAAATGCTGAGTGGGAGGCTCTGGTAACATTCTGCAGAGCTTAATGGCTGAATGCCCCAGAGACTGTGTTCCCCAAGATGCATTTTGGTGTTTCATAATCTTCATAAAAACTCCGTGAAATGAAGTTTTCAGGGCCAAATAAGTTTGGGGAAACACTGACTTGAATAAAGGCAAACACGTTCCTTTGCTAGTGCCTTTCTCTAAGAGAGGATTTAATATCTGGCATTCTCTTGATTTACTTGATGGCAAACTTACTTCTTTTGTTTTTCTTTTTGGTGGAGTTGCAAATTGTTCTTCAAATTGTAGCAAACAGTTCTGACAATGTAGGGAAATGATACAGTGAGAAATTTGCTGCTAGGATCCGTCTCCCTTCCCCTTCTCCATCTTCAGCTCACTGTGTTCAGCTGCTTGGATTTGACGTGTTCCTAACCTAGTTCTCCAGTGTGGAAGTACCTGCCCGTTTGACATCTGAAGCCTCTTCTAAAGAGTAGGGTTTTACCCAGGAAGAATTTGGAGACGGAATGCATTGTTCTGCCTCTACTTATTGGCAATGCAAAGTTCACCTTTCTGAAGGGGGAAAAGCTTCAGAGAATATGGTACTGTTTACACAGGCACAGGAAATTATTGGCAAAACTGCAGCTGTATTTTTCAGAGCCTCATGAATTACCCATTGCATTCAAGTAGTAAACCGATGGCTTCCCTCTTCTTTCTTTGGTCTTGAAACAAAACCTTGGCTAACTCCTTTGTTGGGAGAGAAAAGGATTTGAAAATAATTGTTCGTTTTTTATAACAAAATAAACAAAACCTCGGTTAATCCCTTTGTTGGGAGAGAAAAGAATTTGAAAATAATTGTTCGTTTTCTATAAAGAAATTACCTTTTCTTCTTTTTTCTTTCTTTCCTTTTTTTTTGCCAGCTGGGATGATCCATGATTAAGATCTCTATTCTTTGTAATATCCCTAAAACATGACAAATGCTGGCAGCTTGCGAACCGACCTCCCCATACTACATGTCTCCTTTTGAGCTCCATACCAGTGTCTACAACCTCTCTCTGAACAGTCATTCCAGGACGTTCCACAGGCCACACGAGTTCCCCACTGTTAATTCAGGCCTCGCTTTCTGTGACTTTTTCTGTAACTTCCATCCTGATAAATGGTAATACTGTCCGTCACTAACCCAGCCCCAAACCTGGGAGTATCCTTATTGTTTTCTTTGACTTTTTGCGTCCAATCGTCAACTATGCTTTAAAATGGCTCTCAGAAGTGTCTCCTCTTCTCCATCTTTGACTTAATTTGGTCAGCCTTTGCCTTGCTCGCCCTGACCCATAAGCATCCCCCTCCAACTCCCTACCGTCTGTGTCTACCAGCCCCCAGACCAGCCTCTCCACATTAACTGTCAGAGCAACCTTTTACAAGCAAATTAGATCAAGAAGCTCCCTTGCTTGAAAGCCTTGGTGAGCGCTCTGTTGTGGAGGGAACACAATTCAGGTTCTTCTGATGGCCACTATGCATCAAGGTCTGACCTCGCCACCCTCTCCTGTGTCATCTCCTGCTGGCTCACACCTCCTCCTGGCTCGACTCACATTCATTTCTGGACAGTTCAAACTTACCCTGTTGTTTCATGTTGCTCTGTATTTTGCCTTTGGTCTCCTTTTCTTGAAACACCCTTTCCTTGAAAATAATCTGTTTTTCATATGTGTGTGTAGGATGTGGGAAGGGGATGGCCACCTAGGTGCAGGCTGTTTTGTGTGTACGTTCCTTCCTCTTTCCTTCTAAGGCGAACTGCTCCCCGCCCCCATCCCTACCGGTCCCCTTTCTCTTGCATTCCCCGACCTCCGCCTCTCCCCTGGCCCCTGCATCCTCCACTGTGAACACACATGCTCTCTCACCCTCGAGAGGCCTCCTTGATTCTGCAGCCACCATTCAGGCTACGTCCACTGAGTGGTCTTCTCCTGTTCTCTTGGGGCTTCTGGTTCTTGTTCCTGTTCTGGTTGCTGCATTCTGGCTTCCATCCAAGATATTCCACTCACATGGCTCCTGCAAGGTCAACTCTGCCCTCCTAATTGCCACATTCAATGGAAAGTTCAGCCCCTATCTAATTTGCCTCTCTGCTGTCTTCAAAATTGGGAGTTCTCCCTGAAACCCACCTCTTCTTGGCCATGTGACACCCATCATGCTGACTTGGCCCCCTTCCTATCTCTGGCAATGTCTTCTTCTTCCTCTTTTTTTTTTTTTTTTTTTTAGTCAGGGTCTAACTTTGTTGCTCTGGGTGGAGTGCAGTGGCATGCTCATGGCTCACCACAGCCTTGACCTCCCAGGCTCAGGGGATCCTTCTGCCTCAGCCTCCCAAGAGGTTGGGACTACAGGCACATGCCATTATGCCTGGCTAATTTTTTTGAAAAACATTTTTTTATATAGACACGAGGGTTCCTGATGTTGTTCAGGCTGGCCTTGAATTGCTGTACTCAAGCAATCCTGCCTCAGCCTCCCTAAGTGCTAGGATTAAAGGTGTGAGCCACTGCACCTGGTCTTTTTCTCTTTTTTTAAAAAAACCCATTGACATGAAAGTCTTGCTCATCTTTTGAAAACCAGTCCAATTTCTCTTTCTTCCACAAAATCAAATCTCATTTCTGTACTTACTGATTGCAACTTTTCTGAGACTGTTTCTTCATTTGTAAGATAGAGATTGTCAGAAAACCCACTTCATAGGATTGTGGTGAGACTTCAATGCAAGGCATGTAGCACAGTGCCTGACATTTATGAAGACCAGCCATTGTGAATATTATTTCCAAATAAATAAATATCTTTATCACCATACTTATGAATGGGTGAGTGGGGAGGTGAAGAGGGGAGTGGGATTCCTGGTCTTTTTATTTCTTTCCAGTCCATTTGCTGTGTTTCATGTTGCTCTCACTCATGATAATGAACTCTGTATCATTCAGGATAATCCACTTTGGTTCTGCAAAGTCACACCCAGCCATCTGCTGAATATCAGGCATGGTATCAGGCTTGAGTGATGGTTAGTCCTTGCCCTTGAGGAGTTCTAAGCTGGGCTAGAACCAGCGTGGGTGCAAACTGTCAAACCTTCACACCAACTCTTGAGATGTAGTATTCATGACTACGATATGGCTGGTCTGGTGATTTGGGGCTGGCTTAAGGGCTATATTGAATGAGTCTGAATGTGTGGCCATAATTATACATCTGGCAGGATGATGCCTGAATCTCTGAGGAGACTGTTTACTCACTCCAGTGAGATGGTTCAGGTTTTTTTTTTTCTGAGTTGGAGTCTCACCCCGTCACCCAGGCTGGAGTGCAGTGGCACACTCACGGCCACCACAGCGTCTACCTGCTGGGCTCTGGCAATCCTTCCTCCTCAGCCTTCCAAGTAGCCAGAACTACAGGTGTGTGCTACCAAGCCCAGCTAATTTTTTGATTTCTTGTAGAGACGAGGTCTCGCCAAGTTGCCGGGGCTGGTCTCGAACCTGTGGGCTCAGGTAATCCACTCGCCTCAGCCTCCCAAAGTGCTGGGATTACAAGCTGAGCCACCGAGCCCAGCCTGGTTCAGGTTTTTTGAACTTTGTGTCCTAATATCTCCTGCTTCTTCAAGCCTGGTTTTATTGGTCAGACTGTCACAGTCACTGGGTTTGCCCCTTGCAAGTCTGCAGAACTTGTCTCCAGGTGTCTCTTTCCTGAGAAACAAAAGGGAATTTGAGCTGGGTGACCTCCAAAGTTCCTCTGACCTTGGCACTCTGTGGTGGTGTAAAAGCAGCCTAGAGCCGGAGCTCGAGTTCTGGCGGCGGCATTGATGCCAGTCTGTTGGGCTCGTCAGTGTTAATCAGTAAACAGGTTGCTAAGACAGTATTTGAGTGGCGAATTCTAGTGGATTCAGATGGAGGTGAGGCAGAAGAAAGTGTCCTTTGAGAACAGTCGTTAGAGGGAAACATAAAATAAGCCCAGTCGAGCCCCACCTTCTCTGGGAAGCCTTCGTGCTCTCTGGCCCTGGGCTCAGGTGGCTCACCTGCCTAGGGAGTCTACTCTGGTCTTGGGCCCAGAAGGACCTCTGGCCACAGAGTTTTGGTCTTGCTTTTTTTATTTTATTTTATTATTTTATTTTTTTATTATGGTATTATGGGGTACAGTTAGGGGTCAGGCATACAAAAATGCTTCGTTCAGGCACCCTTGATGATAAGAGGTGTCTCCCCAACCCCAGACAGATATTTACCACCATTAGTCCCATCGCGCCCCCCCCCCATAGTTTCCCACCACTGTCAGTCATTTTCTTGTGGTAGTACGTTGGATGATCAAGGTCTACTATATGAGTGAGAACATGTGATACTTAGTTTTTTGTTTCTGTGAGAGGTCACTCAGTATT
>CAUYQG010124183.1:0-27926 GCA_963574415.1 Tarsius wallacei | reverse complement strand
GTGGAGTATTCCGTAGATATCTGCTAAGTCCATTTGGTCAAGCATCAAGTTGAGAGTCCAGATCTCTTTGTTGATTTTTTTGCCTTGATGATCTATATAGGGTTGTTAGTGGGGTATTTAAGTCCCCAGGTATGATACTGTTGGAGTTAATATCTTCTTCTAGTTTACTTAGTTGTTGTTTTATAAAAGCTGGTGCTACTATCTTTGGTGCATATGTTTAGGATGGATATTTCTTAGTGATGAATTGAAATTTTTATCATTAAATGGTGTCCTTTTGTATCCTTTTAAAATTGTTGATAGCTTAAAGATTGTTTGTCTGATATTAAGATCATGACTCCTGCCTTCTTTTGTGATCTGTTTGCCTGAAAATTTGTTTTCTTCTAACTTTAAATCTGTGGACATCCTTTGTGGTGAGATGAATTTCCTGGAAGCAGCAAATTACTGGGTCATGTGTTTTTTATCTAGTTTGCCATTCTATGTCTTTTTAGTGGTGCATTAGCCCATTCTTGTTCAGGCTGATTATTGAAATGTGAGAGTTTTTTCTTGACATAGTATTCTTATAAGGCTGGTTTGTTTTCATCTAGCTTTTGTGTTCTTATATGTGTATGTTTTCATTTTTGTTGGTATGCTGTGTGTTCTGCTGCTTTTGTGTTTGCTTGTGATCTTGTGAATTATATGGTCTTTCTTTTTTCTTTTTTTTTTTTCCTACTGTGCACAGCACCTTTTTACATGTTTCCTGTAGAGCTGATCTCAAAGCAGCATATTCTCTTAGGGATTGGATGTCTGGGAAGGATTTTAATTCTCCATTGCTGATGAAGCCTAGCTTGGCTGAGTAGGAAATTCTTGGTTGAAATTGTTTATCTTTGAGAACATTAAATATGGGGGTCCAATTCCTTCTGGCCTATAGTGTTTCTGCAAATAAGTCTGTAGCAATTCTCATTGGCCTCCCCTGGTAGGTAGTCTGACCTTTTCCCTTGCTGCCTTTAGGATTTTTTATTTTATAACTATTTTGTATAGGTGAATTGCTAGTGTCTAGGGGTTTGTCTTCCCACAAGATGTCTTTCAGGGGTTCTCTGGATATCTTGCACTTGTATACTCATCTCTCTGGCCAGATGAAGGAAATTTTCTTGAATGACCTCATGGAATGTTTGTTCCAAGGTATTTTCCATTTCTCTTTCTAATTCAGGTATTCCAATCAGACATAGGTTTGGTTTCTTGTTAAAATCGCACATCTCTTGGATAGTTTTCTCTTTCTTCTTAGGTTATTTTCTATATTTTAATAGGTTGGTTTAATTCCGTATTTTAGTCTTCCAGCTCTGAGATTCTTTCTTCTGCTCAGTCAATTCTGCTTCCCATGCTTGTCAGTTTGTTATTTATTTCTTGGATGGAGTTCTTTATTTCTGTCATTTCTAAATACACTTTATTGTGTTTGTCTAGCTCTGGTGTAATTTCATTTCGTTTTAACCCTTTCATTGCTTGAGTCTTACTTATTCTATCCACTGATTCTCTGATCTCTGTAAGTACCATCTGGGTATTGTCATTCCGGGAGGTAGACATTGTTTGTGCCCCAGCAGTTGTTCTTTCTAACATTGGCTCTTTGCTGAGACTCTGATGGTTACTGGCAACTTTTCGTTGTTTTTTTCTTTATTTGTAGCAATTCTCTTATCTTTCTCTTTTATTCCATTGCTCAGTGGAAAATGGAGAAGCAGTCACTCATAACATCTGCTCTACCTTTTGTCCTTCCTTGAGCTGGGGTTCTGGGTTTGTTCAATTATGAAGTAAGACTGGGAGTAGGATGTTGTGCTGTTTACAATTTTGAGCACTTACTAGCGGATGAGGAGGCTGCACGGATTGGCAGGTCATAATGTCTGCTACCTGGTGAATGGGTCAGCTGGGACTTGCTCTCCATCTCTGCACAATATGATCTCACGGTGGGTATGCTTGCATAGTCCCTGAGCTCAATATAGGGTATAAGGAGAAAAAGAGGAAAAAAGAGAAGGGAGGTGAAAGAGTGAAAAAGAGGAAAGAAACATAGAAAAAGAAAAAAAGAAAGAAAAAAAAGAAAGAACAAAGAAAGAGAAATAGTAGAAGGAAAGAAAAGAGAAAACCAATCAACACACAAAGGAACCAAATGAGATAATGAAACAAACAAATCAATACCCCCCTCAAAAAACCAAAAATAAAGACACCCCCCAAAAAAAAATATTGATAAAGAGTTTTCAGCTTTAGTATGTCTCTTTGAGGTGGGGGGCTCCCTCTTGTGACAGAATCTGTGACTGCAGGACTGTTAATGTAGGTTCCCTATTCGCTGTTGGAACTTAAGATATTAGGATCTTCACCTCCTGCTGTCTGCAGTTGGTAGCCATCACATACCTGTGTGAGGGAAGGGAACTGAAATAACTTGACACAGCACCTCTTGGGATCTCACTCCCTTCTTTCCTCTCTCAGCTTTGTCAAAGTTCCCAGAGCATCCAGTTCATGGCAGGCGAATGGATCCTCCTGTCTCTGTTCTGCCCTCTGGAGCTCTTTCACTGGTTGCTAGGGGCAAGGATGGTGGAGGGAGTCAGTTAGACACTCACCAGCCTCCTTTGTGAGCAGTTCTGTTGTCTGTGTCTATAGCCCAGCAGCTGGCTCAGGGTTGAGTGTAGATTGTCTGGGATTCTGCATTTGCCGTTGCTGGCCAGGGCTTGTGCACCAGGGGCAATGTTCTCTGAGGTCGCAAAGAGCAACCCCAATGCAACACAGAGATAGCGCCTGGTCCCAAGATGCAGTTTTGTTGTTCTGCAGAGACTGCCCTGGAGCGCTTGTCTGCCCAGACACTAGAGAGTCTGCTCAGTTTCTCTGCCGGCTGCTGTTCCTGTCACCAATGGGGTCAGTAGCTCCCTCTCCAGCAGTTACCACAGTCTCCAGATCTTGGGACCCAATGGCAAGGCTCTGGAGTCCACTCCAGGCTCAGAGTGGCTTCTCCCCACTGTTTCCTCGGGACTCTGTCTCATGCTTCCTTGCTGCACTCCCTCCATGGCCCTTGCTGCCAGCTTTCAGCCTGGTGTTGTGGTGGCCAATCACTCCAGCTGTTCTTCCTGAGTAAAGCTCTGCTGATTTTAGAAAATGGCACTCAGCTTCTGTGCTCTGGGAAGTGCTAGGGTCCACCAGGAGGGACCTAGCCACTTGCTCGTGAGTTCTCACCCAGTCTCCCACATTCCCACTTACACACAAAAACACAAGCTGAATTGTCCTTACGATCGCTCTTACACACAGGGACTCACATAGTCTGACTGGTTATGTCACTATCTTCCTGGAAATCTAATTTTTTGTTCAGCTTTCTTGAAATTTGCAGATTATTTTTTTACCTTCAACAATTTGGAATTTAAATATTCCGTCTTATACTAAAACTATTTGTGTTGATGTATTATTTTAACTTAAATTATATTTGTATGTTGCATATTTACTTTTGTTTTCTGGTTATCCTACATGTGTACATTATGTTTCTGAAACTAACATATTTTCAAAGAGGCCAAGACCTAGACAACTTTTAACAAGGAAGCAAATGGTACTATTAGTAAATGTTGGTTGGATGAATGAAAATGATTTTCTTTGGAGTGTCTCAGAATGGAATGTTAATAAAATTCCCAGAAGTTCATTACACTGCCTTTGACTATGATGATCTTTTCTTTGTTCTTAGCTGACTAAACCAGGAAAATTTTGACTGGATACTACTATTCATATTACTAAGCCTAAAAAAGTGACAGCACTTTTATTGATTCTCCAAGTTTCAAGAAAAACCTCAAAAAGTAAGGGCAGAAAACATGGTCACCAAATATAAAAAGCAAATAAAAAACTGGAGAAAATATTTGCAGCATAAATGTCACATAGTAATAACCTTGATATATAAAGATCAGTAAAAACATGGACTAAGGACATGAATAGACATGTTATAAAACAAGAAACATAAACAGTCATGCACATAGAAAAACATGTAAAAATATCAATAATAAATCACTGCATGTTGAAATATTCAAATGCTACTATTTACCCATCAAAATGGTACATTTAGAAAGGTTTGATGAATAAATGTTGAGATAGGGGCCACTCACATGCTGTTTGTTCATAGGATAGATTTGTATATTATTTCCAAAGAAAGTGTGACAATGTATTTCAAAAAATTAAACTACATCATACACTGAAATCTGATAGCATTTCTAAAAATTTGTCCTACTAAAAAACTCAGTGACAATATGCATTCTTATTAACTAATCTTTTGTATAATTAATATAAAAAATCCTAATAATCACAGACTAAGAAAATTATCACAAAGTAAGATATAAAAATACTATGCATTGGTAAGTGTCACTTAAATCACTTGCAATGAGTATTGAGCCAAAGACATTGCAAATAATTGTTAGATATTGATGATTATTTAAAACATGAGATGAGTTCACAAGACTGTGTAGAGTTTTGTAAACTCATCTTGTATGGTTATATTAGGCATTGCCAATCTTTGTTTATGTCATACCACTCTCCACTGTGAACAGTGTTATCCGGTCATGATTTGGAGCCTTTTAAAATTTGGAGCTGGAAATTGAGATTTGGTAGTCATTTCATATAGATAGTAGTTTAAATTGTATGCTTTTAATCATCCATTATTTAATAGAGTCAAGAATATTAACGATCCAGGGGCAAAGATTAATGTAGAGCTCGAGCAGGAAGCTGTGGATTGGATAAAGGTCAAGTGTGTGAGAGAACACAGAATTTTGACTCCTGACTAAAATAAAATAGTTTTGTCACTGTAAACCTTCTGTTCTCAGTCTGCTTTCTGTCAAGCTAAATAATTGCGTTGTTTATGCAACGATCAATGATGACTTCCAAAATGTCGCAACAATGATGACTTCTAAATTCCTAGTTAGAAATTTCTGGAACTAACAATCTTTACTTTTGTCAAAACCCTCCACAATTTTATGAATATTTCTTTATTCTGTCCCTGTGTTTTGGCAAGGTATCCTTCTTATGTACCTTTGTAAATTTATTCAATGAGCACACACTTTTGGAAATGGCTGATTTCTCCACAGAACACAAATTGGGCTTTCTTTCCTTAAACGAAAGAAGTGATAGTTTCAAAGAGAATCTTTCACTGATAATTTCCAACATAAAAATCAATTCCAACCTAATCATCTTCTAAATATATCTATTAGAAAATTCAATTGCATTCATGATTAAGTCAACTTGCTGTTCTTATCTAAGAGATCTTTAGTATTATTTTTAACAGAGAGGCTTTTGTCTCAAGGTTCTTCATTGTTAGCATACCAATTTTATTTTATTTAAATGTTTTGCTTTTCAAAGCATCAGACAGTAACCCGCAGATTTTGAGGTTAAGCAAAATACGCACCATTTAAATGTCATCTGGGCAAATTGAGATATGCTTTCTTTAAGTAATCATCTTTGTAGAATATTTTAAGAATGCTTTTATTCAAGTTTGGTAGCAACAATTTATGGGTTATTGAGTGACCTATCTCCTACATTCATTTAGTAATATAACTAGGTTAAGTCATAAAGCAGAAAAAAATACTGAAGTACCAGGAAAACTACTATGAAGGAGCTTTAATAACAGATTTCATGAGAAAATATACAAAGTTTATTGTTTTACCAACTTATTTATCTAAATCTCCACATCACTGATAATTAGCATCACGAAGAATTCACAGTTTTCCACCCCACCTGGTATAGGGTCCCAACTTCTCTGAAATTATCCGAATGGCACACCGGCAATGCTTGTCTCCTTTTTCTCTATTTTCAGCAGACAAAAATCACGTCACCAATATTTCTGAAAACTCACTTCCTTAAGCATGTCTACCTTGCCACTTGGGCAGAGATCTTCCTCTCTGGCAGTTGATGCACCACAGAAAACCAAGTCATTGCGAGAACCCACAGAGAGAGCTCTATACCTGGGGCAGGCATCAAGGGTTTCCAGCATGCCCGCCTTCTTTGGCAGGATGCAAAGTGACTCCTTCCTCTGGTCCATGGGGTTCTAGGCGAGTGAGGAGTAGCGCACTTCTCCTGTGAATTCGGCTAGGGTGGGGATTGAAACCCAAATTTTGTGTGTCCTCTTTCTACTTTCATTGAATGCTTTTTTGCTTAACGTGCACTAATATATTTTATTTGTAAATTCTCACGAACGACGTCTGTCTTCAGTGAATTCAGGGAAAGAAAACATATGCCCATTTCCATCAGGAGCCGCTGCACTAACCTGCCTGTGAGGATAACAGCAGAAAAGGCGAGAGGGATGCAAAAGGTAAGCTTGGAATCAGGGATGCTGAGGAATCCACACTGGAAAGGACCCTTCTTTTAAAGGCTAGAAGGGAGGGCTTTTTTTTTTTCAAAGAAAAAAGCTCAGTTTTACAAAGACCACACGATTATATCCTCATCCAGAATATAGGAAGAAGTTGACATTTTTTTATTTTCAGGTTTAATGTTGCTAAATTTGGCTCGTTTTTCATGCCCGTCAAAGTCTTTCAAAATTCTTGACTCTGTCACTGAGCTTATTTAGTCATGTCTTCTAGCCTACGTACCGATGTGGTCAGTGCGTCACCAGTGTCTTTATCTAAATGTGAGTTCTATTAATTGAATACAGCCCAGTGGAATAACTCCAGAAAACTCCACTCAAATTGATAAGAATTTTATTATCTGGTATGCTCTTTGTGTGTGGTCATTCAATCACAAATGGCACAATATAAAGTTGTGTCACAAATCCAAACAATTCTATTATTGTTTATTCCATACAGCGCTTTCTGAGTCACAGGAATATCTTCTGCTAATTCCTTAATTGGACACGTGAGCCAGGTTGTCACTACCTAAGCAAAATCCAGAGTCTATGCTACAAATCCTTCTGAGGCAAGATCTATAGCAAAAACTGATTATGTGGGATCATTTCATGAGCACAGTTTTAAAAAATAAACTAATTTTTTAGTCTTATATTTGGAATCATATTTATTAAAATATGTAATTTTAATTATTATATCTAATGGAAAACGTTCGACCTATTAAGTTTTTAACTTAAGAGATATCATACTTTGACTTTTGAAGACTCTGATGCTTGTGATTTTTAAAATTCCACTTTCATTCTTAGTACATTTCTTTCTTATGAGTTATTATTCATGAAACATAATATGCCACTAGATATAAAATAAAAGAGGTTGAAATCAATTTGCATCTGTCTTTTTGGGGGGCAGTCCTTTTACTTCAGTTGCTTGGGAATTTAATAGAATAATTTTTCCTAAGGCCACCCTGTGATGTTATTTGTCATATTGCTATAAAAAGGCTAAAACTGACATATCAATTTATGGTTGCCAAAATAACTACCATTCATAACAAGTGTACTTTTTCTTTATTCTTTATGAGGTTAGAAGAAAAAAGACTACGTAAAAGTCAGCACTGTGCAATATCTACCTATTTCACCTGACAGATTTGTACTAATAAATGTACTTGTATTTAGTGCCACATTTATCAGCAAAAATACAATTAATTGCCTTTTTTCTTGTAAAGACATGGTCTCCCTCTGTTGCTCAAGCTTGTCTGCAACTCCTGGCCTCAAGCAATCCTCTCATGTTGACCTCCCAAAGCACTGGAATTGCAGGCATGAGCCACCATGCCCATCCTGGACATGTCCACTTACTCTTCCTGCCATAGAGCCAGAAAAGGGACACTACGAAAAAAGAAGAGAAAAATAATTAAGGACGTAAGGAATAAGAAAGCAGTAAGAAAGAAGAACAGGAGAAGTTAAACTGACATTTGGATTTAGAATCGAGCAGAAAAGACAAAAATGTAAACACACAGTTACATCATAAGCTATCATAGAGGGTCCTGACTTTTGGGATTCCACAAAAAAGAATGATTGTGTCTGGGTGAATCAGGGTAGTTTTCACAGGTGAGAAAATTCTTGATATAGACTTTGACTGTGGGCAGAAGTTCAACAGGCAATCGAGGGGCGGTATGGGTTTTCTAAGTAGAAGACACGATGATCACTAACAAGGAGGCAGGTGGGAGACAGAGTGGTAAATTTTGGACATTGTACACATTTCGTATGGCTGGCCTATACTGCAAAGTTTGGAAAGCAGTGATGTGAAAGCAGTGAGTGATACAGGACTCCGATCGTGAAGAGGCATAGAAACCATGCCACAATTCTACATTTTTAGCTAGATTTACTAAAAAGGTCCTGAAGAATTTGAACATGGAGAAGTCAGTGTCATTCAGGCAGCAGTCCCTCCTTATCCTCGGTTTCAGTCTCCACAGTTTCAGTCACATTTAACCATGTTTCAAAAATATTAAGTGGTAAACTCCAGAAGTAAACAATTCCTAAATTTTAAATTGTGGGCCATTCTGAGGAACATTATGAACTCTTGCATTGTACTGCTCTGTTTCCACCCCCACCCAGTGTGAATTGGCCCTCTGTCCAGTGTCTCCACACTGCCTTAGCTTGGTCACTCAGTAGCCTTCCCAGTTATCAGATCCACTGTGGAGGGATCACAGAGCTTGTGTTCAAATAACGCTGATTTTACTTAATAATAGCGCCTGAAGCACAAGAGTAGTAATGCCAGCAATACTAGTATGCCGAAGAGAAGTTGTGACTCACTTCCTTTAAGTGAAAAGATGAAAGTTCTTGACTTAATAAGGAAAGAAAAAAAAAATCACAGGCTGAGGTTGCTAAGATCTGTAATAAGAATGAATTTTATATCTGTGAAATTGTGAAAAAGGACAAAGAAATTTGTGTTAAGTTTACTGTTGCACCTCATACAGCAAAAGTTAAGGCCACAATGCACAACAAGTGTTTAGTTAAGATGGAAAAGGCATTACATTTGTGGATAGAAGACTTGAATAGAAACATGTTTCAACTGACAGCAATCAGGTTTGGTGTTATCCCCAGTTTCAAGCATCTACTGGGGTCTTGAACCCTATCTCCCATGCATAGGGGGGAATTACTGTATTTACATATTTACATTTACAATGTCACATTTACGTTGCATTTTATTAGTATCCCCGTCCCATCTCCCACTTGTGGTGGTGCAGAGGAAGGAAAAAATAATAAGAGAAAATGTTCTTAACAACACTACAATGATGCAACTAACTCTTACCCAGCGTGTTGAATGTTGATACTAAAGATGTGCTCGTTCAATCTGAGTTTTAGAAAGTCTTAATTTAAAAAGGTAAGTAGGACCGCCACTAGTTACTTCTATTTCCCAAATAGGTTTCAAGAGACACTTTTTAATCTAATGACTTACTGGGCTGCTATGTGCTCCTTCTGAGAATAGCGCCTTAATACTGAGAGCTGAGTTGGTTTTTTCTATTGCCAAGATCTTTACAAAATTTTTTTAAAACATTTTCTATCATTATATCCTAAGGCACCTTCCCACCAGTGCAGCTGCCACCACGTTTTTCCCCAGCATCTCGCCTTGTTTTCTCCTCCCTGTCTCAGTAGTTTCATACCTGAGGCCAATTTGTAGTTCTCTCCTGTAGTTCCACCAGCTGTTTTGTAATAACATTGTTGGTTTCTCTGAATGGATAGAACAGAGAGCACTTTTCCATTATCATAACATTTGTAAGACATGAGCCCTAAAGGATCTGAGAAAGTCTATAGAACAGAAAACTTAGTTTTTCTAATTTTGAAATGTTTTGTGAGGATAGACATTTAATAGTAAGAAATAATGGCAGTCACTCACCCATCACCGATTCTGAGAAGTTTTGGTATTTAAAGTTAGATTTTAAAAAATGAATGTTGGTTCCCCAAGGCTATGTATCTGTTTCAATCCCTGTACAATGGCAGGCAAAATAAGAAAAGTGATAAAGTGACGCTTTAGCTACTTAAATGGAAAGGTGTTTGCTTTTATAATCGGCATAATACATGAGGAATAAAGACACATTCAACTAGCACTAATATTGTGAAACTATATTTTATTTCCATTTCTTCATTCATAAAACCTATATTTTTAAGTTACATGTAACACTTCTTAGCTAGATATAAAATCCTAAGCATGTCTATAATATGCTTTATTGAAAGGATTAACATCTTGGACAAATATTACATTGAATTTTCATGTCTCTCTCAAAAAAATACAAATGAGAATAATTTTGTTCTAGGTCTTAAATATAATTTTTTTTGCTATATACTGCCTCCAATTTAAAAGTTGTTATAGAATGCTAATCTATATAATTATATATATTATATAACTTAACAAAGTTAGAATATTTCATTAGAAATTATTTTTTACACAAAAGTCACCATTTTAGATTATTTTATCTCTATGTTCTGTTGCCGACTAAATATCAAAATGAAGTATACTCCACTGGAGTTCATAAAATGGTACAGTAAGCCCTTTTATATCATGATTGATGAATTACTTGAAGACACTGCTCATCTCTCAGCATATGTTCCAGATGTTGACTCTTATGAGCAATCTCTAACATTTGTAACACTAGTAAGTGTCTTAGGAAGAGACTATTATTACATTTTAGAGAGGAAATCCAAAACTGAGGACAGATTTAACATTTACTTAATATTTAAAATGTAGTATTTTCCATCAGTACATTATATTGGCAAGAAATCATCCAGTTGAAATTTTCTTTTTAATACATTTTGTTGAAGCACTGAGTCAAAATTCTTCAAGTCATTTGTGACGGTCCAGTCAAATCTGTCACATGAGCAGGTAAGAAGGTCAAGAGCCACCACCCACTTCCTTTCTACAGAGGTAATAGAATTTTCATTTGGGAAAGAAACACTCCCCCGCATCTGGCTTGCCTCTTCCCTCACAGAAAATTAAAAAAAAAAAAAAAAGTCCTTCTTATTTAGATTCTGTAAGAATTTTTGTAGATTGGTGCATTCCCGTATTAACACTGTCTTTGCCCCATCCTTTAAGACTTTTACACTTTCAAGGAAATAAATGTAGATTAGCTTAAGGACACCACTACTGCAATGTTTCTCAAACTTCTGAGGGCCTCCAAATCATCTAAAGGGCTTGTTAAAACAGTTGACTGGGCCCCAATCCTAGTGTTTCTAGGCTTGAGATGGGGCCCGATCACGTGCATTTCTAACAAAGTCCAAGATAATGTTCACGTTGCTCATACAGGGATCATATTTTAAGAACAACTTTGTTAAATAATTGAAAATACATGAAAATTTATGAATTTGACCACCAAATGACAGCTTTCTCTTGACACAGAGGCATGCGTTTTCCCCCTTTTCTTGCATGTGGTTCATGAATTTTTATCTAATGAGAGACATCATGAGTAAAGGCAAAATACATGAAGACAAAAAGAAGAATCTGGAAATGGGCTTGTTTCTTCTTGTCAATCTGTCAGCGTTGGGGTTTGAGTCTGTTTAGTTAGGAGATGATCTGGTTTGGGCTTACTGTTGCTCTGGTTCCCTTCAGATCAACACATGCTTCATACATCTTGAGTGTTGTCTTGTGCTTGGGTCTGGGACTCTAGGGTTCTTTTGCTTTTGTTTTTTCTCAATATTCACTGTCCACCCTCAACTTTCAGCATTTCTGTATGCCCATGCCAGCCACAGAAGAGAAATCTGTCCATGATATTTCTATTTCCCCGGGAGCTGTTTGCTGTTGTTTATTACTTTGTATTTGATAGACTGGTGGTGGTGATTGAGAGGATGGAGCTTTCTGTTTTTCTGGTCCACCCACAAATTTAGGCAGAACCTGAGTGCCTGGGCCTACACTCTCGAACCCCTGCTTGTGGAGCTGATCTCTGTCTTAGATTTGTGGCGTATTTGGGCAGAAAAGGATTTCTGGTCCCTTATCTTGACCCTACTTGTGGTAGAATAGTGCAAGGGTGTTGGTATAAAAGTGTTGGTTTGTCTCCTGTTCCTCTTGCAGGTGCATGCTTGTGTGTGTGTGTGTGTGTGTGTGTGTGTGTGTGTTGGCTAGTGACTAAAGGGTAAAGTAAAATGAACTGCTAGAAAAAGGTGACAACTAGGCAGTGTTAAAATGGCTACTCATCAGGTGTATTGACTCTATGTTATGTTCTTTCATTTCCCTCTCTTGTTATTTTTAAATATTCTTATTTGTACCCGGGAACAGGGATGACGATCAGTCTTCTATGGCTACTTCCTGCTAGGTGGGGGTGTAGAGATGTCCGTCCCTACTTGTCTAGAATAAGAGGAGAGGATGAGAGGACAGAGATAAATGGAGTTGCTAAGTATCTTTATACAAAGCACTGTGTACAAATGTATAACACACACAGAGAGAGAGAGAGAGAGAGAGAGAGAGAGAGAGAGAGAGAGAGAGATAGAAAGAGACAGAACTGGGCATAATTACCTAACCCTCCATTCTTGGGAATGGAATTTTCTTCATTGCTAACATTTTTTTTATAGGAGTTTTTTTTAGTTCACTGAAGAATATTTGTTTCTTTTTATTGTACATTACTTAACACATATTAATATTGAACTGCGTAACTACCTTTTTTTCCTCTTTATTGAAATGATTTTAACTTAAGAAGCACTTAATTATTCTTGAGAGCTTTGAGAATACCCTTAAAAAAATCTGAGCCTGTTTTTTTTTAAATTACTTTAAATGACGTGATGTCCTGACATAGGAGTTCGAAATGTCCTTTTGCTTTGTTTGTTTTGTTTTTTGGATCAGAGTTTCACTCTGTTGCCCAGGCTGGAATGCAGTGGTACTGTCATGACTCACTGCAGCCTCAAACTTCTAAGCCTTCCAAGTTGCTGGGACTACCAGCATGCACCACCACCCCTGGCTAATTTTTTGATTTTTTTTTTAGAGACAAGGTCTCTGCATGCTGCATAGGCAGGTCTCAAACACCTGAGCTCAAGCAATCCTGTCTCCTTGGACTTCCTAAGTGCTGGAATTACAAGAGTCACCATGTCCACCCAGGCAACGTCCATTTTCTTATGTTCGATTGATCTGTTACACTTTCCAATGTTTTCTTACAATTTTGGCAATGTACATGTTCCTAGAAAAGTTTGCTTCTTTTAGTTTTTTCTGTGTGTTTTTACTTTTGTGTATTATTTTATGAATTTTATTTTTGTAATATGTGTAACAATTTACCCTATTTCATCTTTCATAGCTAATTTGGGTCTTCTTCAATTTGTATCAGTTTGTGAGAGGTTTGTTTATCTTAGTAATCTGTTCAAGGAATCAGGCATTTGTTAGACATTTTAATTTTTAATTGTTATTTTATGCTCTGTTTCACTGATATCTACTATTACTTTTACTGTTTCCATTCATCTTGGTCTTAAGCAGCCATCCTCAAGGTTACTTTTTGTTTGTTTCCTTTGACTTATCTATATACTTCTTCTGATATTTTTTCCCCCAGAGACAAAGAATCACTCTGTCACCCAGGCAGAGCGTGGTGGCAGGATCATGCCTCACTTCAGGCTCAAACTCCTGGGCTCAGAGGATCCTCCTGCCTTAGCCAATTAAGGAGCTAGAAATAGAACTGTGCATCACCATTCCCAGCTAATTTTTAAACTTTTTGTGCAGAGTCTCACCACAAATTTGCTCACAAACTTCTGGTTTCAAGTGACCTTCCCAGTTGGCCTCCCAAAGTGCTGGGATTACAGGAATGTGCTGCATTCACAATCTTGATTTAAGTGTCTTCTTAATAATTTTTAAGTTTTTAAAACATTTTTAATAAATATAAACAAAATTTATAGCACTGTCATATACTTTATTTCTCAATTTTGAGCTATAATCTTTAAGTGTGCCATCATGTACTTTATATAATTTTGTTTAAAGTGTTATTTTAAATTATACTTTTAAAATTTCCAGACATCAGAGGTTTTGGGCCATATTTTGTTATTGATTTCTAATTTGATTACATTATAGTGGGAAATATATAGTGTTTTATGATATTGATTATTAGATTATATTAGGCTTTCTTGATGACTTGGTGCATATCTGATTTTTGTGAGCTTTCTTGTTGGCTCAGGAAAAAATTGTGTTTGGGGTTGATGGGCTTTTAGTTATTCTTATTACTATTAGATTAAGTAAGTTAATTATATTCAATCTCCTATTTCTTTGCTATTTTTCCTACTGGTTTTATCAGTTTTTGAGAATGACACAACAAAACGTGTACCAGTTTTGGTTTCTGAAGTACTTTTCAGTCATCTTAGTTGTTGTTTTCCAGGGTAGAACATCTAAATTTCCCTTATGATGGTTTACAACTTACGTTTTAATTTGATTGTTAGAAAACTAACTACCTTGGTTGTTTTTAAAAAATCGATTGTCTTCCATTTTCAATATTTCTTTATCCTTTTGTTTTAAATGTGGCTTTTGCGCATAGCATATTGCTACCACTTTACGGTTCCCTGTGGATGACTCTCACAACTTTGACATTTTGACATGGTCAACATATTTGCATTTTTTATAGCTCAATCACATCAGGAATTCTTGCTACCATCCCATCTTATGTTGTTTATTTGCAATACATTTTTCCTGTCCTTTTATGTCTTTCACTCTGAGACAGAATATTCTTCTGAATTTAAAGCCTAATATTCTATTTCTTCTCTGCAGTGGGCTATCATTATTTATTAAGAGCCATAAGTATGCTTTTTCTTTTTTTCTTACTGGGTGAAGCTTTTTCCTATGTATGTATTCCATCTGAACAAGAAATGAATGTTGGCCCACAGTCATCTCCCTCTGACTGTTTTCCTCCCCTGGCCTCAGTGGTATCGCCCGGAATTCTGGTTTTGAGTTGATACGAATGCACTTGGATTGTTTGTCGCTGCTTCTTTAGCAAACGGTAAACCTCATGATGCACTTTTCATTCTCTTTTATTTCCCACATCATTTCTTTTTCTTTCCCTTGGTTTATGTATAGCGTTCCTTACTAGAGTACACGTTTTTTTGTTTCTTTCTTTAAAACAAAATAAAAACAGTCTTGGCATGCTTTATGAACTCGGGTCTTGTTGCCTGTGATTTTTAAATTTATTTTAGCTACATATGATTTTTTTTCTGGGGGTGAAATGAAAGGCACTTACTTACTGGTCTTCACCCACCTCTCATCCATGTGGTGTTTGATATCAACCTGACTTACTATTTAAGCTAACTGATTTTTTTTTCTGAAAGTAATGAGATTGTTTTGTGATGTCGATGTTTTAAAATGTCCCTTTCTTCTTTTTGTTTATGATATGTATCATCCCATCTGAATCCTGCAAAATTTTTCTATTTGGAAAAATTTTCAGGGTCTTCACTGATACAGGTTAGCATTTGTTGGGTTTCTTTCTTAGTGCTTGTACATATCAAACGTCTTATAGTTTTTTCTTATGAGTTCATCTTTTATTCATTTGAAACTATGTTTTTGCTAGTGATCACTCCCTAATGGTAAGGGACAAAACTTGGATTCCAACTCTTCCAGATTTGGGGGATGACAGGAGTAGGGAAAAATATTTTGCCTTGGGTCTGAGAACCTAAAGATTTGCAATTTGGGCTTAATCACTTGTTGTTTTCTTATTCCCCATCCCTCAAGAAAACTACTGTATTTTCATCCCAGAAATCATATTCACTGTTCATATTTGGCACTCCTTAGGATAATTTCTTTATCTTTGGCAAGGAAAAGAGAGAAGGCAGAGAATCCTCAGAGATCTGCTAATTCAGAGTTTTGATCAAGGATAAAGATAGGCTATGTTAAAAAAACATAAAAGCTAGTATAGAAGTTAAAATGTAAGGGAAAATTCATTTACCTCTAAGATGGGGAGCTGGCATCAATTGCTAATTTTGACTCCCTAAAGAAACCCTGACATGCTACAGGAGTGACAAAACATGATGATGCTCCAAAATGTAGTGAACGATTTATTACAATTCTGAGGAGACCTAGGGAAAATAGCAGCCTGTTGAGTTTCTGGGAAGCAGTAGCAACTTGGAGCAGATGTTCAGCGGTAGGTTGGCAGAGGCATCGCTTTCAGTCCAATCCACTCCTTTCCCACACATCCTTCTGCCTCTCTTTGGTTTCTTTGGTAGAACATTGCACAACCAGATAGAAGGAAATGAGCTACTCCAATAATGAGGTAGGTGGGGTGATAGATAGGCCTCTAATGGTTCCCTCTCCAAACTTCCCCAGTTTGGATCTAATCCATTCTTTATCTCTATTTATTATTTTTCACTTAAAATTTTTTTTATTTTACATATGTGGGGTACAATTCAGAGTTAGGTATACAAATGTTCATTATGCAGGTACCCTTGTTGATGAGGTATGCCTCCTACCCCAGCAGATTCCCACTACTGCCAACCCACCCCCCCCCCACCCCCAGCAGTTTCCCACTACTGCCAATCCCTTTCTCATCGTTTCATGACAGTCGTTCAAGGTCCGCTTATGAGTGAGATCATGTGATACTCGGTTCTTTATTTCTGTGATAGACCACTCAGTATTATAGCCTCTAAGTTCATCCGAGTTGCTGTGAAGTTCATAATTTTGTCCTTGTTTATGGCTGTGTAACAGTCCATCATGTATATGTATCACATTTTTTGAATCCATTTGTACAACAATGATTTCTGCACCTGTTCTCCCTGCCATCTTACTTTACCTCTTTGGGTAAATAAAATTTCTCTTCTTTTTTTGAAGATCTTTCCCTTTAACCTTGAAGTCTGAAAGTTTCACTGCAACATATCTAAGCACCTATTAATATTTGTTTCTATTCATTCTACCCAGGATTTGATGTTTAATTTTAATTTTAATTTTGGGGGGTTCTGTTATTCCTAGTTTTGTTTTCCTCTTTTAATTTTTATTTTAAAAATGTGAGGTGCAATTCAGGGTTAGGTATACAAATATTATTGATGAGGTCTACCCCCCCTTCCTCAGGCAGATATCAACTACTGTCAATCCCAATTCCCCCCTCACCCCACCCTTCACAGTTTCCTGCTACTTGCAATCCTTTTTAAAATAGTAATACGGTTGTTGTTCAAGGACCACTTATGAGTGAGAACATGTGATACTCAGCTCTTTGTTTCTGTGGGAAATCACTCAGTATCATAAGCTCTAATTCCATCCAGGTGGCTGTGAAGTTCATGATTTTGTTCTTCTTTATGGCCGTATAATATTCCATTGTGTATATGTACCACATTTTTTAAATCCAGCACGGTTGGTTCCATGTTCTCGCTATTGTGAACAATGCTGCGATAAACATACGTGGGCTGGTATCTTTTTTATAGAGTGATCTGAATTCTTCCGAGTATATTCGCAGTAGAGGAACGTGGGGTCATATGGAAGGTCGATTTTTAGAACTTTTAGGAATCGCCACACTGATTTCCACAGAGGCTGTACTAGTTTTCAGTCCCACCAACAGTGTAGAAGTGTTCCCTTTTCACCGCATCCTCTCCAGCATCTGTTATTTCTTTGAGTTATTGATGGTGGCCATTCTGACTGGAGTTAGGTGGCATCTCAGTGTAGTTTTAATTTGCATCTCCTTGATGACTAGTGAGGCTGAACATTTTTTCATATATTTGTTGGCTGTTGGTATGTCTTCTTTTGAGAAGTGTCTATCCATATCTTTAGCCCATTTTATAATGGGGCTGTTTGTTCTTTTCTTTTCAGCATGTTTGAGTTCCTTGTAGATCCTTGATGTTAGGCCTTTGCCATACATGGAGTTGGCAAATATTTTTTCCCTGGACTGTGGGCTGTCCTTCTGATCTCTTGATGGTTTTTTGGCTTTGCAGAAGCTTGTCGATTTAATGAGGTCCCACTTGTCTATCTTATCTCTTATGGACTGGGCACTTTGGGTTTTGATCAGGAATTGGTGGCCAGTTCCAACTTTCATAAGAGTGTCTCCTGCATTTTTCTGAGGTTCTTACAGTCTTGGCTCTCATGACTAGTGCAGCAATGAGCATAAAAGAATGGTTATATTTCTTCAAGACCCTTATTTCGATTACTGTGGATTGTGGAATTACCAGCTCATAGTTCTATTTTTAATCTCTTGAGGACTCCCAGGCTGTTTTCCATAGCAGCTGCACCACTTTGCATTCCCACCCACCGATTGCAAGGGTTTTATTTTCTCCACATCCTTGCCAACACTTATTTTTTATAATAGCCATCTTGACATGTGTGAAGTAGTATCTCACTGTAGTTTTGATTTGCATTTTTCTGATGTTTGCGATGCTAAGCGTTTTTTCATATAGGCTGTGATCTCCTTAAATATTCCTTTCTTTCCAGTTTCCCCATTCTGTAGTTCTGGAACTCCAACCAGATGTATGCTAAATCTGTCCCCAATTATCACACAGTTATCTGATGGAACTATAAAACTCTTCTGATGTGATCAAAGACATTAGTTAATCTACCCGATCTCCATTTTTCATGGATCTGTCTCCCCCAGGGCTATTTCCAGCCTGGACGTTTTGCTCCTTAGGTGTGTTGTGTTGGCTGTCTTCTTGTTTCTGCATTTCTCTAGCTTTGCAAGTATTCTCTTTCTTCTCTCCTATATTTTATTTCCTGTTTTCTGGACTCTAGATTTTCATCTTTCTCTCTTCATTTCTTCACTTGATGGACACATCCTCCAGCAGCGACCTTATAAAAAGTGCATCAAATGATCGATACATGTCTTAACTTTATACTCATCTTTGCTGGGTAGTTTCACTAAGCCTTTCGAGTTGAAAAATATTTTTTCCTTTGAGTTTAAAATGCCGTTTCATTGTCTTTAATTCTCAGTGTTGCTATTTGGAAGTATGGTGACATCTCAGTTGTTTGTTTCTTATTTGTGCACTCCATTTTTCTCTTTTTACAATTTATAGGATCTTTAATCTATCCATGATAATCTGAAAACTTATCGTAATGTGCTTAGCTATAGATATTTTTTTCGTTCATTATGCTGGGAAATTGATGGGCCATCAACATGAAAATTTCTACTGATTGTCATTGGTGTTTGCTTTCTACTTCTGATGCAGTTAGAGATTGGCTTTATTTTGATTATTGTTCTGTCATTTTAATATTTTTAGAAATTATTTGTTGCTATCATGTTTTAGAATTAAAGCCAGTAGCTGAATCCACAAAGTTACAGCACCATCATAGCCATAACTTCTTCTAATAGGTTTCCATTTGTTCCGTCTGCTCTCTCCTTCAGTTCTCCACAGTGATCTTTCTAATGTTTGAATGTGATTCTGTAACTCTCATGCGTGAATTACTTCAGAAGTTTAAGAGTTTGTCAAACTTTAACTTTCTTAATAAAGAAGCCAAAACCCAAATTTCTTAACAGGGAAGACAAGACCTGTCACGATTAGCCCTGTATAGCTCTTTCCTTACGTGCTATCCAATCCTTCCCTTTGACATACTCAACTTTTCGCCACACCTGAGTTTATTACGTGATTTCACAAATGACTGCCCTCCCACGGGCTGCTCCCCCAGGCTATAATTCACCTCTAGATTATGCCCATGAGTTCTTACACATCAGGTAGGCTTTAACTCAAGCATTGCTTCTTCTAGACAGTGTGACTTGACTCTTCATTCTCAACTAAATGAGCTTCCTAATTACGGGTGTGTGCTTCTGTTATACTTTCTGAAAACTGTCACTTTGGCTTGTTTGGCTTTCTGGGAAACTACAGGCTCACTGATGTTAGAGACCGTGTCCTGCTCATCACTACTTATTTAAAATAAATAGTACCTACAACATAGTAGACTACTGCCTTTAACGCATGTTTTTTGAGAATGAGAAAAAAAATGGATGAATTTGTAAAATAAAGAGGATAAATACCAACTTACAAACATGTTTACGTGATCTCTAACCCAAGTAGAAAAAAGTTCCTAGTAAGGATATAATATGGTAAAAAAAAAAAAAAATGGAGAAAAATTGCAAAAATAGCTTCATCCTACCACCTGACTTAAAGGTTGTTTTACAGAATAAAGAAAAATACAGATTTTCACCAAAAGCTTGTATGCATACTAATTACTAATTGAAAATTTGAAATTCTTTTCAAATCCCAGAGGAAAAAAGGAGAAATCCATTTCAAATCTCCAAATTAAATAACTACTTAAAGCTGTAATTCATTGAAAAATGTTGGTCATTTAGAATACAAGTATGAGGAAAAATGTAAGACATTTAATGAAAACGTTTGAACAAAAAATATTTTCATTGCATTTTTCAATATAAAGGTTGTCGAATTATTGTTCTCACATAATTGCATTTTTGTTTTAAATTATTAAAGACTAATGCTTAATTGTTCCACTTGCTATACTTTTACTATTAAGTATAAAGTATGATATTGCATTTTCTTTTGGCTTATATATAATGGTATTATTTTAACTACTTGAGAAGAAAATTATAAATAGAATCTCTGGTTTTAATTTTTTGTTCACATTCAATGTTCTTTTTCTCTGTTAAATATACTCAAAATTTGGTAATCTATTCCTCGTTTACTGTGGTCTATCATACATAGGCTTCAGGGACACTAACACTTCAAAGTACACATTTAAAAACAAAACAAAATTTTAACTATAACTTAGAAAGGAAATCAATAGAGTAAAATGCATGGTTCTTCAAATTCTCATTAGCCTTGAGAGATTGGGCCAAGATCGGAACAAGTTGGACTATACACACCACGGACAGCATTATAGTAGAGAGAGTTCTCACTCCTGAAATAACTCATGTATTTCAGGAACAGAGGGTCAAGGAATATCCACGCAGCTGTGTAACAGTGGAAGTGCCCTGAGTGGAAGTAGTGACCTCACTAGAAATGGGAAGCCCTCCAGAATTCAGCCTCTGGCATCTGCTTATTCTGCCAATTAGCTCAATCAGATTTGCTCAGTGTGCTCCAAGCCTATTTCTTGCTAAGTTACTGCAAGTGGGTGAAGGAAACAAGTCTCAAGGCCATTGCATTTCTCTCTTAAGAGACAATATCAATGGATTTGTCCAACAAATTTTAATGTCCTAATCTTAATGCATAAATCAATCAAGACACTCTAAACATATACAAATATTTACTAGGTACTTAATATGTGCCAGTCATGGATTGGACCTAGAAACTAAGAATATAGTGAAAAACAAAGCAGACAAGTGTCCTATTGTTATGAAGCTTACATTCTTCTAAAAGGAAGCAACGGGGTTACTAATTAATTAATGCATGACTAAAAAAATTAGGAAACCATCACACATAATTTAGTAAGATAGGCTTAGCACACCATTGAAATTAAGTAACATATCAGGTAACTACTTGGTTAGATGATATGCTAAATACTTCTAGTCATCCTTAATATGCATTTCTCCTCTTCATTCTGGGGAAACTACTAAGTCAGTCTCCCCAGCTTTTATTTTTTTAAATTTTTTATTTTAAAAAAAGGTGGGGTACAACACATTTGGTCTTCTCTTATCTTTAGTGTGACAATGCGAATGAATTCTGGCCAAAGAAATGTGAGGCATAAGTGATGAGCGTGAACTCAGATGTGGCCCATATAGAATTCTGTGCAATGATCCATAGACTCTCTCTTTTCTAAATGTGATAGAAACCACATGCAGAGATTTCTGGGAGCACCTTGGCTCCTATGCAATGTTAGAGCCACTAAACTGAAAAAGTTGCTGAATAACTTCGTGGAGCAGAGCAAACTTCTCCCAACACACACACACACACACACACACACACACACACACACACACACACACTGAAATTGAACTATGATGTGTGTGATGTGAGTGGAAAATAAACCTTTTTTTGGGTGGTAGGCCACCAAGACTTTGGACTATTATGACTGATAACTATAAAAATACGTAAATTTAAACGAATAATCTAAAACATCATCTATCTATGTAAAAATAATGTAAGGAATAATCTTCATAGTTAGAAACTGGTAGGACTCCCAGACCATGATGAATGAAGAAATAATACTTGGTTCAGTCCATACAGGGAAGACTGATCTGGCTTATGAGAGTTATGCGTTTATGACAAGGTCAAAGAGATGGGGTTACATTACAGGCCAAAGCAGAATAAAAGATGATTTTATTTGAAATAGGATAAGAGATTATTGGATAATTTAAGCAAGTGAGTGACACTCTGAATAATATTTCTAAAATATATTTTTTCTATTGTAAACAAAAAAGAATTGATCAGATACAAAATGAAAAGCTATTTAGGAGGTTTTAGTGATGGGCCAAGTGAGAGAGGTAGTTTAGTTTGGGTGGTCTTAGTAGAGATTGAAAATACTAAATGGATTTTATGTAAGTTTTAGAGACATAATTAATAGGATTTGCTGGTGAATTGGGTGTATGTCATGATATAAGAAGAAGCATCAAGAATTCAGAGATTTTGGGCTTGGCCAACTGGTTATATAGTGATGCGGTTTCCTGAGGAGGAAGAAACTAACAAAAGATCGGGGTGGTATAGATGTTCTGTTTTTCACGTCAAAAGTTTTAGGTGGTTGTTGGTCATGCTGTAGACAGCTGCAGATAAGCATCTTGAGCTCTGAGGAGAAATCAGGGCTGCAGAAAGAAGTATGAGATTCATTGACATAAGTTGTTACTGATGAGATAGAAGTGAATGAGGTCATAGGTGGAGAGTGTTCATATAGTGAAGGGGTGACTGAGACAAGCCCAGGAGGCACTCCGACTCACCAAAGTCAAGCAAAAGAGCTTGAAAAGAAGTAGCCTGTCAGCTAGGGTGAAAACAGAGAACATTTCTTGTGACAGGTAAGAGAAAATGTGTTTCTAGAAAGAAGGCATGGTCAACAAGGTTAAACGCTGCTCAGAGGCCAACGGAGGAAAAATCAGGGAAATGACCATTGAATCTGACAAGCATAGAGACTTGATATTCTTGACAAAAGTAGTTTCTGCAGTGTGAGGTCCTGAAACAATGAAGTGGGTTAGGAGAGAATAACATGTGAGGAAGAGGAAACAGCAATAATTAGACACTGTATTTTAAGAAGGGTTGATGCAAAGGAGAATGAGTGATCTGTTGGCAGACTGATGAACAAGAAAGTATTTTTTTGTAAGACAGGTATTCTAAAGCTTGGCTGCATACTGAAGGGAATGAGTAAAAAGGTAAACATTTAAAAAATACTCTGGAGAGTACAAAATTGTCAGAGTTCAGTCACAGAGAAGGCGAGAGAAGATTATTTCTAAAGTGCAAATGGGAAGTTTGACTTTTGATGGGAATAGTACGCTTACTTCAGTGTAGCAGGAGGAATGAACACATTTACACATGGTTGGGTCAAATAAGAATGACCTGGAAAGATATTTCTATAGTTACTATTACTTAGATTCAGGAAGGTGCTCTGGGTCCTTCCTTTATAAAGTTTGGTTCTTCAGCACTTACTTTGAATTAGCTCACAACCTGTCAACAAATTTCCTTTTACTTTAGTTAACTAGGCTAACTTTCTTTGGCTTAGCATAGGACGTCCTAAGTAATAAGAAAGGTCAGTGTGACGTGAAGACATCCATCTTCATGAAAATTTTGGAAACATTAGGTAAAAAGATCCCTCTATCCTACAATACCTTCTGAAGCTTCCTAGTATAACGTCTAAGATTCCAGTAACAGGGAGTGTACATAATTGTCTTAAATATTATATAGTTTTTCATATGGTTGCAGAAGACTCATTATGCATGGAGTATAAGATAGTTAAGGTCAGTTAGACAGATTATGAAGCAATGAAGGGGCTATTTCTTCTGTCTCTCCATTTAAATAAGTAAGAATGAGTTGCCAGCCTTAATTTAGGCTCTACTAACAGGCATAAATGCTATCTGTCATAGAAAAACATTTTCTGCAAACATGGCTAATGTTTCTTTCTTTTTTTTTTTTTGAGTTGGAGTCCCACTCAATCGCCCAGACTGGAGTGCAGTGGCCGCTCCCGGCCCCCGCAGCCTCGACCTGCTGCATACTGAAGGGAATGAGTAAAAAGGTAAACATTTAAAAAATGTTTACCGGCGACCCTTCCGCCTCAGCCTTCCAAGTAGCTGGAACTACAGGCGCGCACTACCACGCCCGGCTAATTTTTTTGATTTATTGTAGAGATGAGGTTTCGCCTGCCTAGGCGGGTCTCGAACCTGCGGGCTCAGGCAATTCACTCACCTCAGCCTCCCAAGGCACGGGATTACAGGCTGAGCCACCAAGCCCGGCTACAATTATCTTTTCATTCTTTGCCCTTTGTGAGGAAACAATGTGTAAAGGTACGGAGCAAAGCCTCTCTCCTCATGAAGCTCACACATGAACAAGAAAAACCAGCAAATAGTGATCATATGTGGGTGTTCCAAGGGGGGGTGGTGTTCAGTCTTCTCTGGATGGTCAAAGAAAGTGTCTCACCAGGTGCCACAGTTGAGCTGCCATTTGAAGGGCATGTGGGCCTTAGCCAGGTAAATGGGGTGGGGAAAATAGTGTTCCTGGTGGAGGGAACAGCAGGTGCAAAGGCCCAGAGGCAAGAGAGAAAGGAGAGAAATCCAAGCTCTGGATTTTCTGTTAACCTCTTCGCCTTCTAGTGCGCTGTCGCTGCCTCCTACTCCCTGAGTGGTCCCAGGCCTCTTCAGTTGTTGCCTTTGGCTTGTAACCTCGTGCTTTCCTGCTGAATAAGTCATTCAAAAAGAATTAGTGGCCAGGTACAATGGCTCACACCTATAATCCCAGCACTTTGGGAGGCTGAAACGAAAGAAGTGCTTGAGCTCAGGAGTTTGATACCAGCCTGGGCAACATAGCAAGACCCCGTCTCTACAAAGGTAAAAACAAATTAGCCGGGTATGGTTCCACGTGGCTATAGTCCCAGCTACTCGGGAGGCTGAGGCAGAAGGATCACCTGAGCCTAGGAAGTTGAGGTTGCATTGAGCCGTAATCTTGCCACTGCACTCCAGCCTGGGCGACAGAGACCCTGTAATTTATTTGAGCAGCAATGTCATCTTGCCATGTTTTTCTTTAAACTTTTTCATTTTTATTTTGGATTCACATGGAAGTGCAGAATTAGTACATTAGTACAGCCTGACCCCAGTGACAGCATCTTACCTAACCACAGTACAATAATCAAAAATCAGTTGACATTGGTACAATACTATTAATAACCACAAGCTTTATTTAGATTTCACCACTTTTTCACACGTACTCATTTTTGTGTGTGTAGTTCTATGAAATTGTAACACATGTATAGTTTTATGTAACCAACACCACAATCAGGATGCAGAGTTGTTCCAAAGAAACTCCCTTGAGCTACCGTTTACAGTCACGCCTTGGTCCCAGGCCCACCTGCTGTTTTTTGCAGCAGTGTTTCCAAGCTTTATGATCACATAACTGCTGAGTTTTGGAATGGACACGGAGTGGTACCAAAATAGGAAGTATCTTGATGCATCATTTTAAGATGTGACACCAAAATATATAACCTTGATACTGCACAAGCCCAGGACATATCAGTTCTGGCTTATTCTAGTTGATGGAAGATTTCACTTGGGTAAGACTATGACAATGCTGCCAGCATTTCGTGAGAGTTTCCTGATGTCAAACTCTGTGCTGCTGCTATTCAGGCACGTCATCATCTCATTCTCTCAACAACCCAGGCAGGTGGGTTCTGTCATTCTTCCCATTTCACAGCTGATGCTACTGAAGGTCAGAGAGGGTGCCACTTGCCCAGGGACACACAGCACAGCAGGGACTGGCAGAGAGCTGGGCTCCCACCCAGTCTGTCTGACTCCAGATGCTGCATTCTTTATTTTTTGAGTTGGAGTCTCACTCCGTCACTCAGCCTGGAGTGCAGTGGCGTGCTCACGGTCACCCCAGCGTTGACCTGCTGGTCTCCGGCCATCCTTCTGCTTCAGTCTTCCAAGTAGCCAGAACTACCACACCCAGCTAAGTTTTTTGATTTATTGTAGAGATGAGGTCTCGCCAAGTTGCTCGGGCTATCTCCGAACGTGTAGGCTCAGGCAATCCCCTCACCTCAGCCTCCCAAAGTGCTGGGATTATAGGCTTTAGCCACCACGCCCGGCCGCCTTTGCTTCCTTTTTGGGAAGAACCGAGCCAGCTGGATGTAGCCCAAGCTTGCATCTGCCTGCTGTGTGATATCCAGCAAAACACTTATCCTCTCTGGGCCCAAGATCTTGGGAGATCAGAGCAAGGTCCTCTTCAGCGCTGAAATTTTGTTCACTTCTAGACTGAGTTTTCAACGAATTAGAAACCACTACAAAATAACTCAAACAAACAAGTTCAAAAACATTCAACATGAACGTTGTATTGATGGGTGGCATCACCTATTCTTTTGCAGAGCCAAGTCCCAAGGGGCATTTCTGAGTGTCTCAGGCCAGCGTGTTCAACATTAGTTATCAGGGCAGGAGAGCCTGTCAACACAGCCCTCCAGTACACACTGCAGCTAAACGCCATCTTATCACCTCAGCAATAGAAGGGCAGCTATCATCTGAGCCCCTGAGTGCCCTCTCATCTCAAATGGAAGCTCTGGCAGAGGCAGACAGAATCAGCCAGGCCTTGCAGCTTCCGTTGTTATTCCTGACACACATACAGTTTTATGTAACCAACACCACAATCAGGATGCAGAATTGTTCCAAAGAAACTCACCACCCCAAAGAAACTCCCTTGAGCTATCGTTTACAGTCACGCCTTGGTCCCAGCCCTGCCTGCTGTTTTTTGAGTTAGCATTTTCAAGGTTTATGATCACATAACTGCCGATTTTTGGCATGGATACAGGGTGTCCGTGTATTGAACAAGTACATACCCAGCGTTGTGCTAACTGCCTTCCATCTGTTGTTTCTCTCAAAGTCCTTATAACAGCCCTAGGAGACATAGTATCATCATCCCCATTTGGCAGACAGGACTGCCAAGGCTCTGTGCCATAACTGGGTCACGCGGGGATTGAGCACAGTCTGGCAGTCTTGCGCCCCCTGCTGGTCTCCATCCAAACCTGCACATCCTTTCCTCTCTTACTAGTAAATACTATGAGAAGGATGCGCTCTTGATGGACCCTGTGGACGGCCCCATCCTGGCGTCTTTGCTGGGTAAGTGGATTGTTCTCTGAGCTGTATCTCAGGGTCCCAGGGACACCTCTTCATGGCCGCTATCACCCCCACCCAGCCTCACCCATCAAAGCTGAGCTGTTCACTGTCCCTTGCTCCCAGTGCTTTGTCTTTGGCAGGACCCGGAGACATCTGAGCTACCTGGAGGGGAGGGGCAGTGAAACAGGGCTCCTCTGGGGTAGATAGGAGGGCGGGCTTTCTAGGGCCGTGGATTCCCAGCCCCCACGTGCTCCTCAGTGGGGCCCTGTGCCCTGGAGTACACAAAGATGAAGACGGCAGACCACTTCTGGACTGACCCCTCAGCCGACGAGCTGGTCCAGAGGCACCGCATCCACAGCTCACACCTGCGGCAGGACTCACCCACCAAGCGTCCAGCCCTCTGTGTGAGTGGGGCAGACGACGGGGAGGCGAAGGGACTTGGCATGGGGACAGGGAGCAGGGTAGAGTCCCCCAAGGTCCTTCCAGGCCCCCTCTCTCCATCTCCGCCCATCCTCCCAGATCCAGAAGAGGCATTCGAGTGGAAGCATGGATGACCGGCCTTCCCTCTCTGCCCGAGACTATGTGGAGTCCCTGCACCAGAACTCCCGGGCCACCCTGCTGTACGGCAAGAACAACGTTCTGGTCCAGCCGGTGAGGGCTTGTCCTGGGCCCAGATCTAGACACTGATGGTTTGGCTCTTGGTTACAGAGGAGATGTCCCTGCGGGCTCAAGGCTGCTCATCCATCCTTCTGTCTACCACCCACACACTATCTACTCATCCACCCACCATTCATTCATCCATCTGTCTGTATCCATCCACCCACCCACCCATCCACCTATCCATCCACTGTCCACCCGTCCAACCACCATTCATTCATTTATCTATGTCCATCCACTTGTCCACTCACCTCCCCATCTGTCCATGCATCCATTCACTATTCGCTCATCCGTCTGTATTTCTCTCCACTCGTCCGTCTGCTCATCCATCCATCTACCCATCCATCAGTCCCATTTATTTTCTAGTTTAT
>CAUYQG010124179.1:0-30105 GCA_963574415.1 Tarsius wallacei | reverse complement strand
CCCACACACACACACACACTCTCTCTCTATGTGTCTTTTGAGGGTTTTTAGGGGATGTTTTTTGCCTTGAAGAAGAGACTTCACTTTGCCTCAAACCAGTAGTTCCCCTGCTTCCCAAGCTCTATCTCCTAGACAGTGCCTCCCATTTCTCCAGGCTGAGACACATTCTGGACCTGAAGGTCCCTGAGCCCACACATGGTGACTGATCATGGCCATCTGGGCCAGGGCTGAGAGGCCGGAAGGGGGAGAAGATTGAGGCAACCAGAAACAAAAATGAGGTCTGGGCCCAAACCTCTGCTCAGCTGGGGTGGAGGCCTAGAAGTTCTCATAATGGTGGAAGAAATGAGTCCGGTCCTGCCTATTGATGAGCTGACAGGCCTTTTCCACATTCTTGGTCATGCCAGGAGGGCCACAGCTAAACACCCCAATCTTCTGTACCTGTTGCAGGAAGGAGACGTGAAGGTTAGTTCATTCAGCGGCAGAGCTAGCTCCATGTTCAGAGGGAAGGGTAGCTCCCTCTTCATATTTAAAGAACAGCCAGAGCCCATGGTGAGGGTCATTCAGTGCACCTGATGAAGGTCTGTTTTATAACATGAATGGTGAGGGCTGGGTCAGTGTAAGTCTAGCTCAGCCTTTGTGTTAGGTCAGCGTTTCTAATAGGGATGGGGCTAATCAATGTTCAAGTTGAGAGGGCAGCTCGGTGTCTCTGCTCAGTGTCTCCTGGAGGGCTAGCCCAGTGTTCATGGTGAAGGTTAGCTCCACGTCCAGGGTGAGGGCTGGCTAAGTATGCATGGTGACGGTAGCCCCATCCAACTCAGTGATCAAGCTTTTCGTTGCAAGTCTCTATTGTCTGCCTCCTCCCTTAGCACCTCAGGGTGACCCCCCCTCCCCATCCTTTTCCATTTTGTTACCCTTCCAGTCTCCCAGGGAATGGGTTCTCAGCAGCAGCTGATTTCTTTCCTGATGGAGCAGGTTTGGGAGATTTGCTTAACCCCCAGATGATAACCTGGAAGTGGGCCACAGTGGATATGGGGTGGAACTGACCTGTGGGTGGACCTCCTGCAGGGAGTTGAAGAAGGGCTCGAAGGGGGGGCGGCCAAAGTGAGTGATGGAGCGCAGGCCCGTGAACAGACTCCGGTTCAGCACCTTCTGGAAGTGTCGCTCACAGATATACTGGGGGAGGGAGGAGTGGAAGAAAGCACAGCCAGGCACAGCCAGGGTCAATTCCTAGCCCAGACCCTGGCCCACCTGCCCTGCCTACCCAGCCTTGACATACCAGCATGGTGGTCCTGAGGTCGAACTTCTCTGCCAGCTGGGTGATATAGATGTGCACAGACACCAGGTCCTGGTGGTCATTCTCCTCCACCTCCCGGATGATGTCAGCCAGCCACTCGAACTGCCGCTGGGTCCGCGTCACCCAGATGAAATAGATCTGGGGACACAAGGCTGGCGCTCAGGACCCAGCTCAGCTCAGGCTCCCTAGGCTCCAGGGGTCTCCATACTGATAGAACTCTTCTGACCTCCGCCTGAGGAGATGGAGAGTATGGACCACAGGGCCAGCGTCTGAGGCCCCAGATGGAGTTGCTCCAAGGCACAGAGCTGGAAGTAAAAGAGCCTGAAGCGATGGGAAAGGTCCCTCGCGATTGAGAGCTGAAGGCCTATGGGGCAGGAAGCAGTTTTCCCATGCTGAGCCTGTCCTAGGGCTCCCTCCACTGGGCCTGCACAGGCTGCAATACACCTAGAGGCTGAGGGGCCTTTCAGAGTGCCCTCAGGGCAACACAGCCAACTGCCTAGGTGGATGGGAACAGGTTCAAAGTAAGAACAGAGGTGGAAGCTCCCCTGGGGGCAGTCCCCCCAGGTTCTCAGGGGGAGAAGTGAGGCCCTGTGGGTTAAGAAGCAAAGACAGAACTGGCATGGGCAGAGGAGAGGAGGGGAGATGTCACCCTTCAAGTGCTGACAGCATATGGGCTGGGCCTCTGCCCGCTGCATTCCGGAACCCTTGACTCACCTGCCAGGCCCAGAGAGACGAGCAGAGGCCTGCCACCAGGTCCAGGTTGTGGTGAAGGGACCCAGTGTGGAGGGGCCTGAGGGCTCAGGCTGTGTTCCTGGGGCCAACCTGGCCCACCAGCCCTGCCTTGCCACCTCCTCTGCCTCTTTGAAAGCTGAGCCAGTTTCACTTGTGCCCCACCCCAAGTATGCCCCTCCCTCTCCCAGCTCAACAATGTCCCAAGTGCTGGCCTCCTCTGTAAGAGGAAATGGGGTTCTTCACCCACTCCAACCCTGCCTTCAGGGACTCCCAGAAGGAATTCCTATGTGGAGCGTCCCATAACTGAGGGCAGAAGTCTTTGTAAACCAGGCAGGAGCCTGAAGGCATCAGCAAACCAAGACTGTCCTTCAGGGTCTGAGGATATTCTGACATGTCCCCACCTGTGACCCACTCCCAGGTTTTAGACTAACTTGCCCAGATCAGGGAGGCCAAGGACAGAGGCAGGAGAGAGAGGCACAGATGGGCACCATGATGGGGAGGAAGGGGCCATGGTCTAGTGAGAAGAGGGGACACTCACCTTCTTACAGAGCACTTGGCAGCTGACTGATGACTTGAAGACCAGGTCTTTGAGGATGGAGGCAAAAGGGGTGACTCCAATGCCCCCTCCCACCAGCACTGACACCTCAAACTTATGCCACTCCTGGTGGCCCTCTCCAAATGGGCCATCAAGGTACAGCTGTAGAGAGGGGAGTAGATTTGAGTTAAGCTGGGCAGCCACCATAGTTCTAAAGCCAGAAATGAGAGGCAGGGAAAGGCAGATAGGTTTATGGAGTGAGGGGGAAGTGGGGGGCTTGTGGCATTATCTGGAACAACCAGTCTCTGGATGGGTGGGGGGGGGACACAGCAGGGAGTCCATTGCAAGGCCTGCTAAGGGAATGTGGGAGCATGTGACACAATTGGCCTGGGTCTGGGCACCTTTGGGTATCTGGCACATCTGTCACCCGTCGGGGATGAGTAGATCTCCCTGAGGCGAGTGGTCCAGGGCCCTGCTGCCCGGATATGCAGGCTGAGGGTATCCTCATGGGGTGCGGAGGTCAGAGTGAAGGGATGGTACTCAGTGGTTCCTAGAGCCAGGCAGGCAATCCGCACCCACTGCCCTGACTTGTATTCAAAGCCCTGGGGCCGCTGGAACCGCAAGTGGGTCACTCCTGGGGAGAGATGGCCAGTGGAAGGCTGCTGCCCTGAACCCAGCTACAGTGTGAGTCCCAGAGAGCACTTCCCTCCCCCACAGCCTCAGCTGTGCTTCTGAAATATGATGAAGGAGACCTCCTCCCATCAGAAGCTCACTCTGAGGAGAGCTAGGCAGCACTGGGGTCAGTGGTCAGCAGGACAAGGGGCAGTCTGGCCTGGGCTTCTCTGCTGTGATGAGAGAGGCTCAGGTCCCCTGGCAAAGAGCGCTTCCTGCCAGCCTCCTCATCCATGTCACCCCAGGCCCCTGCCACCTCCAGTGGGCCAGACCAGAAGACTGTGTGGTCCAGGCTCTGCCCCTGATCTGTCTGCTCCTTCACTGCCACCAGACTGGTCTCCTGACAGCCTCTAGGCTGGTACCTGAGGGCAGCAGCTCCGCCTTCACCACGCTGATCTCCACCTTCTTCCGGCTCAGGCTCACCAGCTTGTCCCCCCCATAGATTATTGCCGGGACCAGGAAGAAGATGTGGAAACGGGGCAGCTGGATCAGAGCAAA
The DNA here is from genome assembly GCA_963574415.1 of Tarsius wallacei. Lineage (NCBI taxonomy): Eukaryota > Metazoa > Chordata > Mammalia > Primates > Tarsiidae > Tarsius > Tarsius wallacei. The sequence continues at coordinate 26,374 of CAUYQG010124179.1, read as the reverse complement.
GCTGCCATGGATGATGAGCTGGGTAGAGAAAAGAGTTTGGCTCACATCCAGCAACACCACCAATAGGACATGGGTCAGCTCAGGCCTTAAACCTCACATCCTTCCCCACAGGTATATCCAGCCCCCACTTCACCACGTACCATGCTCCTTCCAGGTTCCCAAACCTCATCACTCCCAGTTCCATCCTCCAAAGCATTCCAGGAGGAAAGAGACTGTTTTCCAGCTCCTCACACCAGCCTGGATTAAGCCAAGTTGCCCCTCACCTGGACTCACGCAGGAGCCTTCCAGTGGAAGGAGTTCTTGTCCCGCTGTATTCCCTCTCTTCAAGGCAGCCCATGTGACTTTTTAAAGTTCATTTTATCATGTCATCCCTAGCTTAAAATGCTCTAGCGGCCTTCCCAGTGTACTACAAGACCCTGCGGCACTCTGACCTCTCTACCTGCCAGCCTTTCCCCTCACTGTTCCTCAGACATGACAAGTCTTTTCTGCTTAAGACCTTTGCAACTGCTGTTCCTTCTGCCTGGAATGCCCTTCCCCTAGTTCTTGCCATGACTAGCTCCATCTCATTTTCAGGTCTCAGCAGAAATGCCACCTCCTCAGTCCTCTCCATTGCATCTACTTAACTCCCTTAGAGTACTTGTCATACGCGATAGTTTTGTTTGCTCATTCATTTACATGTTTGCTGTCATTTTCTGCACTGAACTGAAGAGGAAAGGACTGTTTGCCCTGTGCTCTCAGCTCCTAGCAGTTTCCTCCTGGTACATGGCAGGCAGCACTCAATAACTGTTGGGGAAAGGCCTTTCTCCAGTTTATACTCTCCTTTCAGAGGCTAAGAACACCGAACTAGTCCCCAGTTTCCATGAAGTAACAGACAAGTATCATCCAGCTCTGGTCCTTTCCCTACGAAGTTTGTCTAATGTGGTCAGACATCACTTGGCCCCATTCTTCCCACTCACTGGCTCCTGAGTCTGGCTCAGTCTGGCTCTGGCCTCCATCTCTCCTTCAGAGCTGACCACTGAGGGTTCACCAGTCCCGCAGACAGTCAAGTCCCAAGGTCTCCTTTCAGGCCATGTTCACTCCCACTCTTGGTAGCCTGTGGCACTAGTGACCACTCCCTCCTTGTCACTTCTGCCAAAATCCTCTGCTGGTTCTCCCTCTTTGCCTCTTGGGCCACTCTTACCATCTCCTCTGCTGGCTCCATTCCTTCTGCCACCCTCAGCCACGGGTGTTACCCAAGCCCAGATGTCTCACCCTCTGCTCTCTTTCTGTGCTCTGCTATGTGGTGTGGGCTCTCAGCTGAGCCACGGCCCCTCCCAGTGTCAGCTGTGGTCCCCACACTGCCACCAGCATGTCCTGCCCACCACATAATACCTTATAACCACCCAGAGCCAGGCCTGTCCCTTCTGTCCCCTTAATATCCTATCAGCATTCCCACCTCTGCACCTGAGCTATGCCTTTCCTTCTACCTGAATTGCTCTTTAGTTTCCATCTGCCCTGTCAAAGCTTAGCTTATCTCTCCCAAAGTTTTGGTCCAAGTCCCATCTTCTCCCCAAAGTCCTCCCTAACCAGTTTAGCCCAAGTGAAACTACCTTCAACGAGATCCTGTAACTTACTGTTTGGAACACTCCCCTCAGCACTTAATCTTAATATTGTATGTTCATTTCGACTAGTTCATGTGTGTGGCACTTATCTCTGTGGCAAATCCTAGGTTGCTGAGGGTAGGGTTAGAGTTTCCCCCTGGGCTGCTTGAACTCACACAGAGCTTGTACATAATAGACCCTCAACAGATATATGTTAAACTCAGCTCCAGTTCCCTCACTCAGAAACTCTTTCCCCAGCTGAATGTTTCCAAAGTCTTGAACATTTCCCCACCAGATGAACTTAAACCTCTCTGAGCTCTTAGAATTGGCTCTGCTTTCCCCAAGTTTCTTTTTCACTGTGGAGTCCACGCCCACCCCCAAGGCTTTCTGAGCATCCAACCAGACTGAGTACAATGGTAGGATGACCTCATATTCCTCAGTTTATACACTCCATTTTGTGTTGGCTTTGCTTTTAAACCACAAAGCTGCTGCAGATTCCTTGTTGGCTGAGGGACTGGGGTGATGGGGGCAGCCAGCCAGCTCAGCCTCTGACATACCAGACTGACATCTTCAATCTGGATCAGGAGCCCACACATCCTTTTCCAGGGCCTACTCTAAACTCGAGTCTTTTACCTGTAACTTTTCTTTCTGCCCAAAGTCAAGTGGCTACTCCTGGGATATATGGGAAGGAAGAGGATGCTTTTTTTTTTTTTTGAGTTGGAGTCTCACCCCATCACCCAGACTGGAGTACAGTGGCCGCTCCCATCCACCGCAGCCTCGACCTGCTGGGCTCCGGTGATCCTTCCGCCTCAGCCTTCCAAGTAGCTGGAACTACAGGCATGCGCTACCATGCCCAGCTAATTTTTTGATTTATTGTAGAGATGAGGTCTCGCCAAGTTGCCCATGCGGGTCTCGAACCCGCGGACTCAGGCAATCCACTCACCTCAGCCTCCCAAGGCGCAGGATTACAGGCTGAGCCACCGAGCCCGGCTAAGAGGATGCTTTTGTCCTGGTCTCCCTCAGGCGAGAGTCTCTCAAGCTGCCAGGCTATGGCTGCCCTGCAGAGAGGCCTGCACTCTTCTGAACCCTTGACTTTCCTGCTGGCAGGAAGGGTGGTTCAATCCCTGTGATGCCCACAACCCAGAACAGGCTCTTGGTCTTAGGGAGCCAGTCTGACCACTCTTCTGGGTCTCCCATCTAGTTCAGAGAAGCTGCTAATCACCAGGAACAAGAATATCATCTCCGCCCCCAACAGAAGCAACAGCCCAGAAAAGTGGGGCTCCACCCATTATTGGGAAGGGAAGGTAAATTAGCCATTGCCTCTAAAGAAGGGAGAGATTTCTTCAGAAACAAACATCATCAGTTCTAGAAAACACCTTAAGCCAAAGCTGAGTAGTCATCTTCAGAACTGTGAACTGCTGAGCCACAGGCAAGATGAAACAGACCCTCCTACCTATCAGTGAGGAAAGAATTGCACCTGAGAGGAGGCAGGTCGGGCAACAAGAGCTAGCCTGACCAAGGACACAATACACTCTCTATTTGTCCCAGAACAAAGAAGACCCCTGTGTGCAGGGGAACAGCTTGGGCCTTAGGACTTGGTTCAGCTTCAGACGAGCCCTCAGTGCCCTTTGGAGAAGAGCCTGTGTTCCTGAGGACACAGAGTCAGTTCAAGAAGTAACCAGCTGGAGCAGCTGATGAGAAACCCAGGAGAGGATGAAGAGAACAGGAGAAGGGAGGGAATGTGAAGGAAGGGAGGCAGGAGCCAAGGTTAAGGAGAAGGAAGGGGATCGGTAGTCTCAAAAATCCATTTTCTCTGCGGTCCAACTGAAGACATTTTGAACACACTCATTAACTGCATAAGTGGCACTTAGCTGGGTGATGTGACTTATGATCACCAAAACAGGATCAGAACAAAAGTGGCAGAACCCATTTAAAATAAGTTTCTCTAAAAAGGATGATGCTCCCTTGGGTACAGGGAGTCCACCCAGGAGCTAAAAGCAGCCACTCAAAATGGGGAAAGACTGTCTGGGCAGAAGTGATGTGAGGGTGTCTGTGAGGAATGTAGATTAGCCTGGCAGGGCTGATCCTGGAAAACCCATGCCAGCGAGGTGATCTTCAAGTGCTGCATATTGGGGTCAGACTGCTGGAGAGCCCATACTGTAATCTCCATCTTTAAGAAGGAATGTGAATGTCAAGAAGTGGATACTTGAAATAACTAAGTGTAAGGCCGGAGGTACCGGAGGGCGAGGCGGGCCTCAACAAGAGGGCTCTAACCCAGACCAGGAGAACAATGGACGAAAGTAAAAGCAAGCCGGCCAGTACCCGCCATTACCAGTTACAGCGACCCTAACAGCCCCGTTCAACCAATCACCAGCAGGCACAGCGGTGGTCCCAACCAGTAATCGCTCTCCCCAACCCCCCCTCACAGCTTTCTCGGTGTGTCCCTTATAAACCCATCACCCATCTCGCGGGGCGCGACTTCCCCGACCCACAGTTACGTGGACCGGTGAACCTCGCTCGAGATTGCGCTCATAAATTTCTCTTGGCCCGTTGTTGCCGTTTCGCCTGGTCTAGTTTCATTTACCTTACACTAAGGAGACAAAGAATGAGTGTCCCAGCCCTCAATGACTCCCTGGGAATGTCCTGCCCATACCCTGCTGGCCTGGCTCACAGTCAAAAGCCTCACCAGGACGTAGAGCAGGATGTAGAGGTGGTGGGTCAGCCAAAAGCCCCGGAAGCTGCGGCGGCGGAAGTGGTGGGAGGCAAAGACATACATGATGGCCAGGACCAGGAGCAGCACGACCCCCGTGAGGCCTGCAAAGTGAACACAGGGTGGAGGGCAGAGGAGCAGTGCCTTGCAGAAGGGGCTATGGTGAGGCCTCCAGGGCCAGGGTCCCCCATCTACACCACTGCCCAAAGTAGGGGTAAGAACTTCCAAGCATCCTCTGTTCCTCTCCCCCCACCAATCACAGTTACCTTGCATTTCAGCAGACCCTACTCATCCTTCACAGCCTTTGTCACCGTGGTCATTTTTTTTACCGGTGTCATTATTTGTTTCGTGTTTGTCACTTTCCTGACTGTTAAGTCCATGAGAACAGGGACTGGACTAGGCTAGTTCTACAGAATCCTAGTGCCTAGTGCAGGGGCCTAGAACACTGTGGGCCTTATATATGTGTGTACTGAATGAATGGATGCTCAGGGTGCCCACTCTGGGCCTTCTGGGCTAGACACTGGAAATTGCAGGCCCTGCTCTCATGGAGTCAAGGCTTGGTCCTCATCCCTGTACCACTCTACTTGGCTGCCACGGCACACGGCATGAGCACTGGCACTGTTAGTGAGTGGGCAGGACTACAATGACCCTGCTCATCACCACAGCCCGAGGATACAGCCCAGAGTCCAGTGGGAAGCCCCTCCTCTCACAGGGGATCCCAGACCATGGGTATACAGGAGGATAATAATACTGGAGCAGGGGGTGGGGGAGGGGGGCAGAGGGAAGCAGAGAATGGTTCCCCAGGTGATCAGGAAGGAGAGAGGCAGAAATTAGGAAGATTAGAGCTCAGCAGTATGGAAAAGCAAAGGTTAAGGAGGGATCTAACCAAAGCCTGTAGAGTTCTGAACAGAGAGGAGAGCATAATCACAGCCTTATCCACTAAATCCTAGTGTGCAGCAATTAGCAAGCACCTTCTGAAGTTCAAAGCAGATCATTTTAGGATTTAAAAAAATAAAAAAGCCCATGCTGTGTATTGCAGAGAGGAGCCAGTATAGAAACTGTGTTGCCCCAAGGAGGGAACAGACTGAAAATATAAATAGGTTCAAGAAGAATTTGAATAGATTCACAGCTAATAGCTCTAAAATGGGTGATTATAGGGAGTTAGGAATATTCCCCTAAACAGCCCTTCAAGACATACTAAGAGGGACAGGGGCCCCTGTCTGGTTTAAGAACCCGGTCCCTCCCCCATGCTTCTGGGGCACAGCATTTCTCAAAGTTACTGTCATGGTAGATGTGTGCTGGGGGAGAGGCATCCATTCCTATTCACTTGGACTAGTCCAGAGTAGGGTCAGTTCTCCTATTACCCCCCCATTAGGGGAAGAATTAATCTAGAGTAGCAGCAGGAATCCAGCTAACCTCCCGAAAGGAGGATTTGAATGCAAAGTAGCCTAAGTCTCCTACTTCCCAGGAGTGTCTTCGGGACCAGAGGGCTGTGAGAGTTGAGTGAGTCTGGGTTACTCCCTGGCTGATAAAACACAGACCTGTCAGTCAGGCCTGGAAACCCCTGAAGCAGGGAGGGCTCTCACCTGGTACGGTCTGGAAGAACCACCAGTAATACTTCTGGGGGAATTCAGACCTGTATGGAAGGGACAGCAAAGAGGGACCCTGAGAGGAGATTTCTGGGACTTCCAGAGGATACCCTCCAGGAGAGGCACCCTGACCCAGTCACCAGTGTCCCCTTTTGCTGACTTGGCACTGGGGGCTCAGGCTGGTCATTGCCTGCCTCATAACCTGGAAAGTGATACTCTCCTCTGGGTCAAGAGAATTTATTTCTTTCCACTTGCAAGGAATCCTCTCACAACACACATACACACTCACACTCACACTCACTCACCCATTGTCATGGAAGAGGCCAGGGAAGAGGCAGGAAAGGACGCTGAGAGGGCTGATGGAGAACAGGTACACATTCACCACATGGCCTGCACTGTGTAAGACTAAGGAAGAGCAGACCAGGTGGTGAGCGTGGGGGCAGCCCACTGAGGGTCCTCAACAAGATCGTGGCCAAAGTTGGGGGCCTGAAGAAGGACCCTAGGGTTGTGAACTTCTAACCCCCAACCAACCTCCTGGTCCTCCCCAACACCCCACAGACACACCATCAGCGTGGACATCATCCCATAACCACATGATCTGAAATTACACCATTAGAAGTTCATTCCTTTGGTTTCTCTCATAGAGTCGCATTTTAAAACATAAAAACTAAGAGAGATTACTCATGATGTGCACTCATTTTGGGGTGTTAGTAACTTTTCGGCTGGAGGCTGGTGAGGTGCCCTGGAGAGTGTGGAAGGAGGCACTTCTGGGCAGTGAGGAGTGAGGAGCTCCGGGGCCTACTCCACCCTTATGGAGAAGGGCAGCCAAGGCCCACGTTAAAGTTAAGTGCAGGCAGAGAATGGTGGCTCTCAGGAGACGGGAAGCCAGTATGGGGCAGGAGGACACAGAGAGAATCCCGGGGACACCCAGGCCCTGCCTGTGAGGACGATGGCAGTGGAGGCAATGAGGCGATGGAAGTCCACGGCAGCGTCGAAGGGCACGTAGCGGTTGAGGAAGGTCTCTCGCAGGAAGGTGATGAGGTTTCGGCACATGGTGAGCAGGATGTAGGAGAACATGAAGGAAATGCTGGCCGCCGTGCCCCGCGACAGGATGATGCCCACGCGGGTGGTGTCCGTGATGCCCATGTGGTGTGCGGCAAAGGCGTAGTCTGAGGACGCGCCCCAGGCAGGCAAGGGGCAACCGTGCAGAGGGGAGAGAGTTGGGTAGGGAGGTCATCGGCCGCAGGCCCTGGCCGGCTGCCTCTCACAAAAGACCTCCTCCCTGCACAGTCTTCATTCAAACAGGCGCCATTCACCTGGTGCAGACACCCACAGTAGGCCCCGCCCCCAAGGCTGCCACTTACGGCAGGCCCCGCCCTGGGGCTGTCCATCACCGGCAATAGGCCCCACCCCCCGGGGGGCAGGGCTTGCAATAAGAGATGGCACTCACAGTAGGCCCGCTCCAGGAAAAGCCCCCCGGCGATGGCATAGAACACGGCCGCGCAGCCAATGTGGCGCCGGTAGTTCTCGATGAAGCGCTTGAACTGCTGCACCGCCTGGTGGAGACCGCTGCGTTGGAACTTCTCTCGATGAGCCTCGGTGAACAGCAAGGGCTGGAACGACGTTACCCTGAGACAGAGGAAGCCTCAGTCCTTGGCCCCCAGGAAGCCCCTCTTCTCGGAGTGGAGCCGCCGAGCAGCGAGGGAAGGGCACCGCTTCCCAGGAAGGGGCGTCGAGTAACTCATACCGAAGCAGGGCTCAGACCCCAAAGGCTATATACCGTCCTCTATGAGAGAACTGTCAGTGGAGGGAGGGCCCCCGAGTGGTCATTTCACCCCAGCAGACATACTCCATCTACCCCAGTGTTCATTCACATCCAGACAGCCAGGCCCCCCTCAGCGCGTAGCTCCCAACTCCCACTGGGTACCCATATTCAGCTTTTACCGGAGGCTACATGAAAGCCTCCCAGGCAGAAGTGGGAGCTTCTTCAAGTCCTGAAGTGCCTTGTTCCTCTTTTTTTTTTTTTTAGTTAGAGTCCCACTCTGTCGCCCAGGCTGGAGTGCAGTGGCACACTCACGGCCACCCCAGCCTCAACCTGCTGTGCTCCGCGATCCTCAGCCTTCCAGGTAGCGGAACTACAGGCGCGCGCTACCACGCCTTATTTATTGTAGAGACGAGTTCTCACCAAGTTGTCCGGGCTGGTCTCGAACCCGCAGGCTCAGGCAATCCTCTCGCCTTGGCCTCCCAAAGGGCTGGGATTACAGGCTTGAGCCACCACAGCCGGCTGCCCCTTGCTCTTATCACGATTATAGTATTCATCACTGGGGCATTGTAATTATCAATGGGTCAGACTCATCAAACTGTGATGTTCTTGTGCAGGGTCTATTCATCCTGTCCTGTAGCCTCAGTGTTCAGCACAGTGCCTAGCACCAAGTAATGATGTGTGTATGCTGAAGAGATTGATTAACTGCCTGGGCTTAAGAGGAAGAGCACGCATACTTCTTGCCAAACCTCCGCCGAATCTCCTGGGGAGGATCTGTGTCCATGGGGCACTGCAGTCTCTGTGGTGTCAATTCAGTTTCAACGTCGTAGCGGGAACAGCGGGTACTCACTCTGGGAGAGGGACTAGGATAGAAATGGCAAGTGATAAGACCATGGCAATCTCAGCCACTTGTTCCTCTGCTGCCCCTGGTCTCCTCCAAACCACTGCCAAGGAAGGATCAGTACTCTCAGCGACCGGGTAGCAGGATTCTCACAGAGACCCGTGGATAGAGTGAGTCAGATCTTGGGGATCCCAACTAAGGCCGCTACCTGTACCCTTCACAAGAGCATCTGGCCCAGCAGTAAGTGAGCGCTGACATCCAGCAGAGATGCAAGGCTGTGTCTACCTAGAGTAAGGTGTGCCTGTTTCTCATTTGTATGAAGGTGCTGCACAGGCTAGTGTTGGCCCTGATCCCAGCCATTCTGGTGAGAGAAAGACAACCCTCCCGGGCCCTCCCTCCAATATTCCCATCTGGGAGCTCACCAGAGCTTCTCCTGGCTGATGTAAGAGGCTCGCCGGCAGAGGTCCTTGATGACTTCAGGCACCTCCACCCCTGCAATGCAGAGCCAAGCTAGGGAGCAACTCAGGACCCAGAACCCAGGAGGGCCCGGCTCAAGTGCACAGCACCCCCACCTTCCCACGTTCAGACACTGTAGAGGGTCCCCATCCAGTAGAGGCCTGCCTCTGGGTATCCCAGCCTCAGCTCTTGTCACCATGGTAGCTGAACCCAGCCATAGATGGGCAGGGAGAAGGCCTGAAACAAAGTTGCCCAGGCTGGTCTCGAACCCACGGGCAACTTGCCCAGGCAATAGGCAGGCTTTTCTGAATCTGTATCCCTCTCTGGTCCCACCCCTGGGGCTGGTATCAGGTTTATAGCAGTTGGGTCTGGGAACTGTATGTAACCTGCCTGCTAGGCCCATTCGGCTTAAAGCCCTGCTTAGGATCCTCCAGCTTAAAATCTGCAATCTAGGTGGTAGGCATGTGGGATATCACACTAAAATTCTTTCTATTTTTCTGTGTTTGAAAATGTTCATAATAAAATACTGGGGAGCAAAAATCCTTCCAGGAACTACCCACCGCCCTGCCTGCCCATCATTGTTCCCATCTGGGCTGAGCACTGAGGGCAGGGTAGGACTGAGCTGCCGATCCAAATGACAAAGAACCTGGGAGGGGGTCCCCCAGGAGGGAGACCTGGGATTCTCCAAGTGCTGAACCTAGCCTGAAGATGACCCTGGTTAACAAGTCAAAAGTCAATAAGCTGAACTAAATGAAATCAGAGTGTTTACAATGGAGTACTGATGTCTATACTCTCAAATCGTTGAGCAAACAGCAAATGTGGCAAAATGGTAGCAAACGGCAAGTCTAGATGAAAGGTGAAGGGATGTTTCTTTGTACTATTCTTGTTCCTTTTCTGTGGGTTTAAAAATCTCTCCAAATAAAATCTGGAGGAAACAGCAAGCTATAATAACAATTAAAACAAAATAACCCTTAAAGCTCATTTTCTACTTCATCCTCAACCCCCAAGCCTGGTCCTACCTTCCACCCCAGGTGCTGGATGTCCCTGGAACTCTGGCCTGTGCTCACTTCCAGGCACCTCCCTCGCCCCTCCCCTCAGGCCCCAGTGCCAGCTGCCCGGGAATGGTGACAAGTTGCAGAATTAGGAGTGCTGGGTCTTTCTCTCACCAGCTCTCCTTACCCCCAGAGGCTCCCCTGTGCCTCGTTGAACTTGCTCCTTCTCCCCATTGAGGCTGCTCAGCCCACCCCTTCTCATAATCCCGGGAGGGGCTGGGTTTGGTCTCAACGTGCCCCAGTGAGAATCCCAAGGTGAGGAGATACTACAGCAGCTCAGAACAGGCCACAGACAGACCCCATGCCTGCTACCCACCCCTTCCTCACTCTGACTCTAGTCCCCACCCACTTGAGTCACTCATGGGCAGGGCAGGAAGTAAGGGAAAGAACAACAGAACTGGGTCTTCATGTACCCAGCAAACATTTACTGAGCACTCAGCCAGGAGATACAGTGGCAAAAAAACCCCTAAAAACCCAAGAGATACCACCCCACCCTCACAAACAGGTATCTCAGTGGAGGGGGATACAGCCCAGGTAGGGCTATAACAAGGAGAAAGTCTCCCCGCTGCCCTGGAAACCAGGCACAGGGGGCTTTGGCAGGGAGCCAAGGGAGGCACAATTCCAGCCACTATCCCCTGCCCCATCCTAACACTAGCCACTCCACCAGCAAGCCTGCATCATTACTTTCGTGGGCCCTAGACACTTTTGCCTCCTTGGGCCCCCTCCTCCATAAAAGTAAATAATAATTTAAGTCCGGGTGCAGTGGCTCAAGCCTACAATCCCAGCACTTTGGAAGGCCGAGGCGAGAGGATTGCCTGAGCCTGCAGGTTCGAGTCCAGCCTGGGCAACATGGTGAGACCTCGTCTCTACAATAAATCAAAAAATTAGCTGGGTCTGGTAGTGTGTGTCTGTAGTTCCGGCTACTTGGAAAGCTGAATCGGAAGGATCGCCTAAGCCCTGCAAGTCAAGGTTGCAGTGGCTGTGAGCAGCGTGTCACTGCACTCCAACCTGGGCACAGAGAGACTCCAACTCAAAATAATAATAATAATTTAAAATTATATTTCACAACTATGGGGGTATAAAAAAGAACATAATCCAGGCTGGACACATTATTACATATTCATCATTCTTACATTCATTTTTTTCTTCTGATTTTAGAAGAAATGGAAACATTTCTGTGGGCTCCTACTAGTATGTGAACATTGTGCTGACTGTGCCTAGTGGATGAGTCGGCCCTACCTGCCAGGCTGTCCCACCTTTGACACAGAGCTGCGTGAAGCGAAGCTCACTGTCATGGTCCCTCAGCATGAAGTGGAAGTCTTCCCACGTCAGCTCCTCCTTGTCCTGGAAGCCTGACTCCCGGAACATGGACTCTACCACCTCAGCCAGTTGGGCCTTGGACAGGCAGTTGTTGGAGATCTCAATGAAGGACCTGGAGAGGGGAGGAGAGCCATCAGGGCCTAATGAGGACCTGGGGCTCACACAGAGGGCCCACCAATCCTCCCACCAGGCCTTCAACGCCCACATGGAAGGTCTCCAACTGGCCAGTTCCCAGTTCTTTGGTGACACGGGTGAGGAGAAGGCCTCTGTTTGCCTCGACCCTTCTGCTCTTTTCTTCATGTCCCACCTCTTTTCCCTAGTAGTCCTTGCCCTGGCCCACTCCCCTGGCTGTTCCAGAGGACCAACCTCAGCATCCTGACGAACTCATCCTTGGAAATGAGACCATTCCCATCGAAGTCATACATGCGGAACATAAGGCGAGACTTCTCCTCAGGGGAGCCTAGGAAAAGGAGAACTCCATGAGACGAGCTCCAGCCTGCCTGCCCGAACCCCCAGGATGACCCACTGCGGGACACAGCAAGGGGTGGTTCTGCTTCCTGAGCCCTGCCTGGGCACTCCCAGATACCTGCCATGGCTACAGACCTGGCCCTAGTACTTCCTGACCTCCACCAGGTCAGCCACTCCAGCCTCAGTCCCCAGCCCCTGTCCAGTCTCTCCTAACTAGATGATCATTCACTCCTCCCTTACCTTTCATGAAGACCACCAGGATGTCCAGGAACTCTCGGAAGGACAGGTAGCCATTGCCATCCTTGTCAGCCAGAGAGAACATGGACTCCACAAACATATCCTGGGGCTTGAGACCCAGGGACTCAGCAAACTCGGCCCTGCTCAGCTCACATGTCAGGGCCTCCCGCACCTTCTGGGATGAATCCAGGGGCAGGGTCCCTGCATCTGCCTTGTTGATGTCCAGCACCTGCACTTGGGCAGCAGCAGAAGGAGGAAGAGAAGAAGACAAGACTTCTTTGACTTGAAGGCCAATTGAGCCTTGTAGGAACCACTTTTTGAGGTGTCTGCCCAGGACCCCCTCCCCTAGGCAGCCCTTTGGTGGTCTCTAAGACCATGAGTGTTCTACAGAGCCCATGGCCCTCTGCCTTAGCTGACTAGACAGGGAGCACACTTGAAAGAGGTCTTGGATCTGTCTTGGCCCAAGCACAAGAAAACTCGGAAGGTGTGGACCATCTTCTTCTCCAAGTGCTCAGAGACATAGAGACAGAGCAAGGCAGAGGCACGGAGAAAATGGAGACAGCCTAAGAGAGGAGTGACCTCATTGGCTGACAGCTTTCCTCTTCTTTCTTGCTTTCTTTTTTTTTTTTTTTTTTTGAGTTAGAGTCTCACTCTATCACCCAGACTAGAGTGCAGTGACATAGTCACAGCTCTCCGCAGCTCGACTTCTTGGTTTTCCTTCCTCAGGTGATCTTTCTGCTTCAGTCTCCCGAATGACTGGGACTACAGGCACATGCCACCAAGCCTAGCTCATTTTTTTTGATTATTTGTAGAGACAAGGGCTTGCTATGTTGCCTAGGCTGGTCTTGAACTCCCAGGCTCAAGCGATCCTCCCATCTCAGCCTCCCAAAGTGCTGGTATTACAGGTATTAGCCACCGTGCCTGGCCTGCTTCCTTTTTCCAGGTCCTTTCAGGCCAGAATGAAGTCTTCCCTTTGGAATTCCTGAGACATCCCCGTATGCCCAGTCAAGTGACCCTTAGTCAATGCCAGCTTATGTGAATTTTTCTTACATCTAAAAAAAAAATTTTTTTTAAACTAAGACAAGGCTTCAGTTGGGTTGAGGAAAGGTGGGATTTGAGAAAGGGGAATTCTCATTACAGTCATCTCCAGCCCACTCAGGGGCTGCCCCAGCTTGAGAGAACAGATGGCAAAGGAAGCAGGCAGGCCACAGGCTGCAGTACTTGTCTTTCCTGCCTGTCAACTGGGGTGCCTAGTCTAAGCCTGGTGATGGTTTCATGAGGTGAACTTTGCAACTGCAAACAAGGTGCTTTAGTGGAAAGAGCCTGAGGCTGGAGGCAAGAGATCCAGGTTCATGTCCCAGCTTTGTCCCCTGCTTGCTCCATGACCTCAGACAGGTCTCTTCACTTGTCTGGGATTCATTTCCTCACCTGCCTCACTTATCTCACAGGGTTATTGTGAGAATCAAAGAGAGGCTGTGTGGAAAATGTCCTGAAAGGTGAAATCACTGCGCAGATATGAGGGATTAACAGCCATTCCCAGGGTATTGCAGCCTCCCTCACCTCCCAGCACTGATGGACCCTGAACTGAGTGAAGGTGCCCAGTCCTGCCTGGGCCCTAGCAAGGCATCACCCAGATGAGAGTCCCTCTGTTCTTGTACCTATGCAAGTGCAACTTGTTTGAGTATTAAATGACTTTAAATCATGTGCCTAGTACAGAGTAAATGTCCTTAACATGGTAACTTCCCTCACGAATTCTTTCCCCAGTCAGCCAACCCTGTCACTTCTCTTCAAACATTAATTTTTTGCCCTTCTATAGAGCATCTGTGTTCAGTCCTTCCAGTTTCTTTCCTCTAAGCCAACATTTTTCCAACTTTGAGTCCTTGCCAGATGTCACCTCCACCATGATCTTACAGCAGACGGAAGGCTCGTTATCTTCTCTGAGTTCCAAGACCACTTATTTCCTGGATTTCCAAGGTGCCTGTAATCCCAGCACTTTGGGAGGCCGAGGCAGAAGGATTGCTCGAGCCTAGGAGTTTGAGATCAGCCTGGGCAACATAGCGAAACCTCGTCTCGAGAAAGAATAATAATAATTAAAAAGTTAGGTTTGGTGGCATGCACCTGTAGTCCCAGCCATTCAGGAGGCTGAGGCAGAAGGATCGCCTGAGCTCAAGAAGTAGAGCTGTGGTGAGCTGTGACTGTGCCACTGCACTCCAGCCTGGGTGACAGAGACTCCAACTCCAAAAAAGAAAGATTAGAAAGAAGGAAGGAAGGAGGGAGAGAGGGAGAGAGGGTGGGAGGAAGAGAGGAAGGGAGGAAGGAAGGGAGGGAGGGAAAAGAAAAGAAAAAAAAAAAGAAAGTTCCTAGGTCACTTATTTCCAACTTCGAGTTCTTGCCAGATCTCACCTTTACTATGATCTTACAGCAGACTGAAGGCTCATGACCTTCCCTGAGTTTCTAGACCACTTATTTCCTGGATCACTGCTGTAGCCCTCCTTCTTTGCCAGTTATCTTCCTTTCTGTGCATGTCCCATCTTCCCAACAGAATGATAAACTTCTTTGGGGTGGGGGGGCATCCTGTATTTATCTTTCACCTACCATGTGTTTCCACTCCACTGCCCTGCTCCCAGCTTGCCTTTATTTTTGTGCCCTACGTAGACTCAAGTCTCGGCATTTTTCTTCTTATTTGTTTCCCACGTCCTCCCAATAGCTCTCAGAAGTCTTGCAAGGTGGACATCAATGTCCCATGGAGGCCTCTGGAGCTGCGCTTCCCCAAGGAGGGGTGAGCAATGGCTCTTACAGTGTCCATACAGCCTGCCTCACCCTGGGTGTCTGCAGCCTTTTGGGCAGGTTGAGCTGAGTGAGGACAGGAAGCCTGGGCAGCCCTGAGAGGAGAGATAGGCGACACACACAGATAAGCCCATTCCTGGGCATCACCCTCCTGGAGTCTCACAGCTGGGGGTGGGGTTCAGATGGTGGCAGGGGCATCTCCTTACAGTAAAGTCTGGTGACATGCCCAATATTAGCTGAGAACTCTAGACTTCTCACCCCATGGCCTCACGCAGGTAGGGATGCCACCACAGCACAAGAACAGCTCTGGTCTTATGTACACACCTGGGAGAAAAGGTGCCTGAAAAAGATCTCCAGGAGGTGGCTCCGCTGCTCTTGTGTCACTGCTGCTCTCAGCAGCTCCTGCTCACGCAGCTCCCACTCCTGGAAGCTCAGCCCACTCTCCTTCAGAGCTCCATGGAGGTTTTCCACGAGCGCCTGCCTCTCCTCCTCCAGGTTAAACAGCAGCACCTATGGGGCAGCCAGAGCAAGAGCAGCCATTGGCTAAGGCCTCTTGAGACTAGGCACTTTATGCGGATTATGTCAGAGGGGCCCCTGGAGTGGCCTTGCAGAAAAGGCATTGTATTTCCTTCTAAAAAAGAGGAAAGGGGCTCCATGGGATGAAGTGACTTGCTTGGAGGTGCAGAGTTAGCATCCAAAGGCACAAGCACAATGCCATTCTTCCCTCCATTCCATATTGAAGAAGAGGGGAAGGTAGGGAGGCCAGGGGACGGAGGGGACTGTGAGCTGGGCAGAATCAGAGCCTAAGATCAGCCGCTAATTTAGCTCCCTCCAAAGTCTCTAAACGTTCACTAGATCCTGAAATAAGGGGACAGGGAAGAGGGCCTTACTTCTCTCAAGGATGCCCAGGTAGGACTTGCCAGGTGTCCTTTGAAAGAGCGAGGCAGACTGTGTCTGCAAGAGTTACTAAGAAGGGACTGTGGAGCTCATGTCATCCAGCAGGCCTAGAGCAGGACAAATGTGGGCAAGTTTATCCCTTTATCAGGTACTCTAGCTGGGGATGAGAAGCCAGAAACCCTGCCTATTGGCCCAGTGTTCCTTCCCCTCCACCTGGCTGCCTCCCTGGCTGTGGCTGTGGACAGGAGCCATGGGCCAGCTGGGACATACCAGGTCATACTCCTTGGGGATCTTGAGCAGTAGGGTGCGACGTCCATGGTTGCTGGACAGGATGAGGGTGACTTGCTGTGGGGGCCGCAGCTGGATGGTGCGGAGCACAGTGAGCCTGCCGTCTACCACGCGAATCTGCCCGGGCTGCAGGTGCACAAGCACTGGCCGGCAGGGCTCCTTGCGGCCCTGCCATTCCAAAGCTGGGGAGAGAGACATGGGGCTGGGTCAGTTGGGACCCGCCAGAGGTACATTGGGAGGAAGAGGACCAGCTCAAGGCTGAAGTTAGATCAAGGTCCCCAAAGCACATCATCCCCTTCCGGGATATTGAGGGTCATCCCCTCCCTGACAGTCTGGCTGTGCTGCTAGCCCATGAGAAGAATAGTAACTATCATTCCCTGAATGTTTGCTATGTGTTCATACCCTACATCAAGTGCTTTGCCTGAACGATTTCATTTAATCGTAAACCTATGAGATAGGTGCTATTATCATTCCTATTTTAGATTTTTTTTTTTTCTTTATTCTGGGTCTCACTCTGTCACCCAATCTGGAGGGCAGGGTCATGATCACAGCTCACCAAAGCCTCGACCCTCTGGGCTCAGGTGATCCTCCCACCTCAGCCTCTTGAGTAGCTGGGACTACAGGCATGTGCCACGACATCCAGCTAATTCTTTTATGTTTTTGTAGAGATGATATCTTGCAATGTTATTTAACTGGTCTCGAGCTCCTGGGCTCAAGCAATTCTCCCTCCCAGGCCTCCCAAAGTGTTGGGATTACAGGCATGAGCCACTGCACTCTATCCTATTTTACAGATTTTAAAAATAAGGTCTAAAAAAATTTGCCTAAGGGCCAGGTACGGTGGCTTCAGCACCTATAACTCCAGCACTTTGGGAGGCCCAGGCTAAACCTCATCTCTACCAAAAAAAAAATTTAGCTGAGTGTGGGGGCACGCACTTGTAGTCCCAGCTACTCAGGAGGCTGAGGCAGAAGGATCATCTAAGCCCAGGAGGTCAAGGCTGCAGTGAGCTGTGATTGTGCCACTGTCCTCCAGCTTGAGTGACAGAGTAAAACCCTAATCCCCCCACCAAAAAAAAAAAAAAAATCTGCCTACAGCCCAAAGCCTGTAGTGACGGAACCAAGATTCCAATCCCAGTCTGACTCTGGACCTTCATTAATCACTTCTCTGTTGCCTGGAATTTCAACATGAGATGTCACAAATCAGTAGTTCTTGGGGACTCACGAGTCATAGTAACCCTGTGAAATCCAGGAAGGGTCCTATGACTCCTGCCCGAGTCTATCACTTTCCCTTTTTTCAAAGCATCATGGAGGTTGGAGGACTCCAGGTCCAATTTCTACCTAATGCTACGGTGGCTTTCCCACCTGCCCTGGCCTTGTTATATTCTTGAAAAGGGAGGCCTTTTCCTTAGGCTGCTGGGGTAGAGTTGGGGGCTATAGCCCTGACTCTTGTCCTCTCCACCACCATCTTGGCCAACCCCACCAGGCCTACCTTCCACACCCCCCACGAGCTTCTCAGACATGATGCTCTGGCGGTCCTGGCCCTGGAGCCTCTTGAAATTCCTCATCCGGAGTCGGGCAACAATCCAGGCACTGAGCAGGCTCACTGGGAGGGCAGAGGCATTAGGATACTCAGGGGAAGGTGGGGTCTGGGGGGATGGAAGCAGCTCCTTTCTCAGCTCCTGTTCTTGTAAGACACCCTGTTGCCATCACCTCCTAAGTCTGCCTGCTCAATTGTTTCAAGTTCTGAAGGTTCCAGGGGAATATGGAGGGCAGCTGTTTTGCATCCCATGGGGAGCTCTGGGTAGCATCTAAGATGTCTGCCCTGCCTTCCCTGCTTCCACTACTCAGGTCCCTTCTCAAGCAGAGACTAAGTCCAGAGTCCTTGTGCCAGAGACTAGACTCACTCCACCAGGCTTCTGGTCAACCCAGCACAGCCTAGTCAAATACTAAGTCCCAAGCGCTTGCCCAGTGACCACATCTGCCCCAACCCTAGTTTTTTTTTTTTTTTTTGAGTTGGAGTCTCCCTCTGTCGCCTAGACTGGAGTGCAGTGGCCGCTCCCGGCCACCGCAGCCTCGACCTGCTGGGCTCCGGCGATCCTTCCGCCTCAGCCTTCCAAGTAGCTGGAACTACAGGTGCACGCTACCACGCCCGGCTAATTTTTGATTTATTGTAGAGATGAGGTCTCGCCAAGTTGCCCAGCCGGGTCTCGAACCCGCGGGCTCAGGCAATCTACTCACCTCAGCCTCCCAAAGTGCTGGGATTACAGGCTGAGCCACCGAGCCAGGCTCTAACCCTAGTTTTTAAGCAGGAATTTGCCTCTGACAGTCCTCCAGGCCCAGGCTTCTGCAAACAGCTGTGAATTGTGGACTCTTCATGGCTTCTAACCAAGCTGGGCCCTGGGGGGTATGGGGCTGCAGATCAAACATTTCTTGTGTCCCTTTCTCCCCTAATGTTTCCTTCACCTGCTCAGAGGGACACTACTCTGGGTGGTTTATTGTCAACCTTGACCCCAACCCTGATCCCTAGTTTGCATCTCTCATCCAGCCCCACCCTGCCCATCCCTTTTACCCAAGGGAAAGCAGCAGAGGGTCCCGATTGTGACCCCAAAGCCAAATCCACTGCCTTCAAAATAATCCCGAACGATGAGGGGAGCACAGGCTGGCAGGCCCTCAGTGTTGAGCTGTCTTGGCTGTGGGCAGGGGTCTCCTGTGGAGACAGAGGAAGCCGGAGTTCTGGGTACTGGGTCACAGGCCCTGGCACAGGATCACTGAGGAGGTTTGGGTAGCAGAAAGGGCATGGGAGCACTCCCATGGGTAGCAGAAGAGAAGGGACTTCCTAGATTAATAAGAGGGGTCAAAAATAAGCCTCAACCTCTATCTCTCTCACACACATGTATACGTGTACACACACACACACACAAACACCAGCTGTAGTGTTGGGATATCCTCACTGTACTTGACCCCTCCCATGTTACACTCAGCCCCAACCCCCTCCCAGTCATAAGTGAACCTCCTTGCTTGTTCTCCCTGAGTCTCAGTCCTGCCACTTGGCACATCCTGAAGTTGTGCAGAGGGGAACCTACACAGCCGTAAGTGGCACTCCTGGCACCCAGAACCAGAGTTCCCAAGGGCAGAACCATAGCTCACTCCCTGCTTTGGAGGCTGCTGCCCAACCACACTGAGCCAAGCTCACAGCTGAGGAGGGGCAAGGCTCCAGACCTAGTACCCCTCCAGCCAACCCCTGGTCACTCACCTGCAAGCCAGAAAAAGACATTGGGCTGTAGGGCACTGGGGTTCACGTTGGTGACAGCTATTAGAACATCCCACAGGGAAGTGTTTCTGATCTCTGCAATTTCTTGCTCAGAGAACAGCCTGGGGATGGGAGAGGTGGGGGGCTGCTGTGGTGTAAGAAGTACAGGCCCCCAGGTGCAGGGACCCAGATGAAGAGAGACCCGGAGAGTTTGGGGAAGGGGTAGTGAGGTGGGCTGGGCATTAAGGACCCATGGGGGCTATCTGAGACCAGACAGAGAATCTGAGGCCTAGGCTAAGGTAGATTCTGAGGTGTGGGCCCAGGCAGGTCTTACCCATTCCTGGTGTTCTCAAACCAGTAACGGTCGCCATCCCGTAGCCGCATAAAGTGGTCAAAGACAATGGTGCTAAACAGGGGTCCAGGGTCCCCATGGCTCTCCAGGAGCCCCCCAGGGAGTAGCTCCAGCCGGGACAGGTCCTGGTTGTACAGGGCAGCTGTGGCCTTCAGCACCTGGAAACAAGAAAGAGTAGGAGTGAGTGAGAAGATGCAGCACTCATCCTCGGGCAAAGAGGTAGCTCCCAGGGATTAGCCTCAGGGATAATAATAATAAATGACAGTAACGGTAACACACACACTCCCATATAGTGCTTATTATGCCCCAGGCAGTGCTCTGAGTGCTTTACTTAAGTTAATTCCTTTACAGGAAGCCTCTCACCGATTCAGCTGCCTGCTTTATAATAAAGTCAGAATAAAACAGACAGCCAATCCCTTTCACAACTCATTCTTGAAAAGGTATGGAAATTGAAGGGGTAAAACCAGAATGTGCAAAAGTTGAATGGTAGAATGATATGCTATAAAAGGTTTGTGTTCTTTAGAGTTGAAAAGTTTAAAAAAAAGCAAATCCCTGACTATACACTGCCTTTTAGAGACAGTCTTCAAAAATAAATCACCAGTGTTTTCTATCTGACTTTCACTTTAGTTCTTTTCTCCACAATGTAAACAAGCACTTGACCAGCTCAATGCCAGCGTGGCCCTGTTGAAGCTAAAGATTTGTTCCTTTTGGTATGCCTGGTGCTTCCTATCTTTATATTGGTTGTATAAAGTTCTTAAGTCCCATGCACACGTCACATCTTTACTGATCTTTGGAGTCTCCATTTTCTAACAATTTTATAAAATAGTAAGGGCAAATGGCAATAAAATAGGCACACAATTATAGAAACACTGCTCTGCCAAGCTGGTGAGACAGTCCAAACTGTTCTGTTGGCTAGCAGGCAATGCCACTGGCCCGGGTGGTAGCTCAGGGTGTAACAGCTGACTCCTGGAAAGGCAGCATAAATATCAGTGCAAGAAAGCACAACTTGTTCCTAAGTCAAGGACCTTCTATACCCACACAGGGGGTGTTGGGAAGAGTGAGACAATTCCTATGAAGTGTCTGGCATGCAATAGATGCTCAATAAACATTTTCTGGGTCTGAATGGCTGGAGTTCAAAGCCAAATCCTGTTGGTCTGGTGAGCTTCATCTGGTGTGTAATATTGGGAAAAGTTAACTGAATGAGCCCTGCCCCTCTCTAGGTGCATTTTTCTGGTGCCCATGTCTCACTGCCCGTCTTCCATGTCTTGGGACAGTGTGCCCCGGGCCTCCCATCCCACCCTCTGCGTCCTGACCCCTTCTCACAGTGTCATCACTCCGGAATAGTACAGGGTTGATGTCCTGCCAGCGGGTAATAGGAGGCAGGTCTAATGCCGCCCTGGCCTTGGTGTAAGAGGGCAGGCCCAGGTCTCGGCCCCGCTGCAGGCAGCTGGCCAGGTGGTCTGTGCGGGAAAACTTCAGTGGCCCAGGCCAGAAATCTGGGGATGAGATACCAGAGAGTCAGAGGGAGCTTGGGGCCACCACAGCAGTCTCTAGCCCAGGCCCCAAGCTTCAACCAGCCCCAGGGGACTTGAACCAGAAGGAGTACCAGTCAGAGGGTCAGACGTTCTCTCAGTAGTGAGTGCAGTGCAGGCTTCCAGCCCTGGGCAACCTTCCATGCCTAGGTCTGGAGGTCCAGTTGAACCTCCTCTCCATGGCCAGGTATCCACCCTGCAGGGACAGCCTTGGACTCACCTCGCACATCCTCAACCACCACATGGTCCTCTTGCTCGGCAATCTGGGAGGCCATGCCCAGCAGCAGTGCATCCACATCTTCAGAACTTTGTAGGTTTGGGTGCTTTGGGAGTAGGGAGAGGGAGAGGAGTGTAGTAAATGGGGCCAGAAGTTGGGCAGCCAGACTTCCTACGCCCCACTGTCCATATTCCTGAGCCCACCCGGTCCTGCTGTTTGCTCCCAAACTGGTGGGCCATTCCTCTTCTGTAGGTTGATTCCCCACTCAAGGTGAGTGATGTCCCCATCCAAAGTCCATGCTGCCTGAGACAGCTCTCTACAAGCACAAAGGACCTTACTTCTACCTTGGGAGAATTGACAATGTGGTTGGCAAAGGCACTGGAGGATCTAGGTCTTGGCTCTTGCTTTTTACTAACCAGCTCTGTGACCTTGGACAAGTCATAGGACTTCTCTGAACTCAGTTTTCTCCCCTTAATAAAAAAGGACTTAGATTAGGAGGATGCTGAGGCCTATTTCAACTCAGCTCCATTACTCTTTTCTTAATTTTTATTTTTTTAATATATTTAAAAAATTTTTTTTAGTTGGAGTCTCACTCTGTTGCCCAGGCTGGAGTGCAGTGGCACATTCACGGCCACCCCAGCATTGATCTGCTGGGCTCCAGTGATCCTTCCACCTCGGCCTTCCAAGTAGCTGAAACTCAGGCGTGCACTTCCACACCCGGATAATTTTTTTTTTTTTTTTTGAGTTGGAGTCTCACTCCGTCGCCCAGACTGGAGTGCAGTGGCCGATCCCGGCCACCGCAGCCTCGACCTGCTGGGCTCCGGCGATCCTTCCGCCTCAGCCTCCAAGTAGCTGGAACTACAGGCGCACGCTACCACGCCCGGCTAATTTTTGATTATTGTAGAGATGAGTTCTCGCCAAGCTGCCCAGGCAGGTCTCGAACCCGCGGGCTCAGGCAATCCACTCACCTCAGCCTCCCAAGGCGTAGGATTACAGGCTGAGCCACCGAGCCTGGCTAAAACCCGGATAATTTTTGATTTATTGTAGAGATGAGGTCTCACCAAGTTGTCTGGGCTGGTCTTAAACCTGCGGGGTCAGACAATCTACTTGCCTTGGTTTACCAAAGTGCTGGGATTACAGGCTGAGCCACCGAGCTGGCCTTAGTTTTTATTTTTTAGAGACAGTATCTCACTATGTTGCCCAGGCTGAGCTCCTAGGCTCAAGCAATCCTCCTGCCTTCACCTCCCAAGTAGCTGGGACTATAGACTTGGGATTATAGAGTTTCAGCTCTATGACCCTTATTCTATGCCTTCTTCTTTTCCCTTCCTCCTCCCTCCCTTCTCCATTTGCAAACACTCTACAACAAAGTATCTGATTTTGCTTTAAATTAATGGTCGTTGCTCTTCATCCATGATGGCTTCATTTGGATGGACAGCCAGTCCCCAGTAATCTCTTAGAGCCCTTCCCTCCTCCCATCCCCCACACAAGCACATTCACATACTGCCCTGGGCGTGTCTAATTGGGAAGTTTTCTTGGGGGAGGAGAGGATAGCCGGGTGCTCCAAGGCCTACAGGGGACCCAGAGCTGTCAGGGGAGAGGAAACACCTAGGAGTGAACAATGAATGTAGAACCACACCTGCAGGGGTCCCACTACCTCTCACACAGCTCTGAAGTGTTGGTTGTGGATTGACTTTTGGCCACATACAGCTACTTCATCATCCTGGACATTTGTAGGGGAGATGCCTGAGGTTCTCCAGGCTGCCTTTTTCACCCCAGCCCATCCCAGCTGCCTGCCTCAGCCCTACAGCCCACCTTCATCACATATTCTCAGACATACACACACACACACACTCTCACACACACACACACACACACACACACACACACACACATATGTGCCCCCACTCTGACCTCTCGGCTCCAGTAGCTGTTGCAGACCCGGAGAGCTCTGGAAACACTTGAGTTCTGATTGATGACCCCCTGGAAGTGGCAAGTAGCATTTCTGAAATGCAAGGAGCAGAAAAAAGTGGTGACAGAGGCCGTGGGGTCCTATTGTCAGGCATCAGCTCTGGTCTTCAAGGCTGTATCCAGGGGCCCCAGGCCATCCACCTCTCTGAGGTGGTGTGGGGTCAAGCTGCCTGACCTTGGTAGGTCTCAGAGAATCTGACATTTGGAAGGTCCCTCCCTCAACATTAGATCAAACATAAAAACGCATCCATAGCTCGTTTTCTCTCTCCACATTTTAAATTTTTATTTATATTTTTATACACACTTTTTTTTTTTTTTAGTTGGAGTCTCACTCTGTCGCCCAGACTGGAGTGCAGTGGCCGCTCCCGGCCACCGCAGCCTCGACCTGCTGGGCTCCAGCGATCCTTCCGCCTCAGCCTTCTGAGTAGCCGGAATTACAGGCATGTGCTACCATGCCCGGCTGATTTTTTGATTTATTGTAGAGATGAGGTCTCGTCAAGTTGCCCAGGTGGGTCTCAAACCCGCAGGCTCAGGCAATCCACTCACCTCAGCCTCCCAAAGCATGGGATTACAGGCTGAGCCACAGAGCCTGGCTTATACACACATTTTTAAAGGATTTTTTGAATTGTTCTTTTGAAATGAACACATTTTAAAAGGATTTTTTGAATTGTTCTTTTGAAATGAATTGTCTATGAATCACTCAATTGTCTATGACTTCTCAGCCATCTTCAGGCATCAGGCATACCCAGAGATTGTTACAGAATAAGAAAATCTATGAATAGTTTTAAATTATAAAGCAATTATAAAAGTAAACTAATATGAGTTTTTCCCACATATATTCATTTAAATATGTGTATATTTTTTCTTTTTTAAAAAGATTGGTCAGGTCAAATAAATGTGTATCTTTTTATTTTAAAGTTCCTTTTTTGTTGGTTGTAGCCAATATTTTTCTTCAGATTGCATACATTTTAGGTCCTCCCCCCCAAAAGCTCTTAAGTCCCAGGCTCTGTATTTATAGCTAAAAATGCCCCCAGTGTAGTGTCAAGACCTGAAGTTTAGACCAGTGGGCTTTGTGACACCATCTGAACCTCAGTTACTCCATCTTTAATTGGGGGATAATGTCTACACAAGCTGCAGGACAATGGATGTAAAAGTACTTAAAAACCACAATGATGTATATTTTAAAACACGCATTGTAGCCAGCACGGCAGCTCAGCCTGTAATCCCGCGCCTTGGGAGGCTGAGGTGAGTGGATTGCCTGAGCCCGCGGGTTCGAGACCCGCCTGGGCAATTTGGCAAGACCTCATCTCTACAATAAATCAAAAATTAGCCGGGCGTGGTAGCGCACACCTGTAGTTCCAGCTACTCGGAAGGCTGAGGCGGAAGGATGGCCGGAGCCCAGCAGGTCCAGGCTGCAGTGGCCGGAAGCAGCCACTGCACTCCAGCCTGGGCGATGGAGTGAGACTCCAACTCAAAAACACACACACACACACATACACACACACACACACACACATTGTTTTTCTTCCCCGGTCTATTCACTGTTCCCTTGGGGAATGGGCACACTTCAGATTGAAAGTCCTGTTCTCAGGGCTCCTGAGGGCAGATTTTTCTCAACTGATACCTCCATGCCTCCCAGCACACAAACACTTGAGCCCCTTCCTCACCTCATATAGACGCCAGGGGGCACCATGGTGGAGAGAAATTGCTCAGAGGCGGCCACGAACTCCGGGGAGATGCTGGGATCCAGAAACGGCCGGTATCCTGGGGAAAGGGGGTAAGAGAGGACAGAAGAATTTAGTCCTTAAACCGCCCAACCTACCCCTTACTCCACCTCCACCCCCCAATTCTCCTGCAAGCCCTCCCATCCTCCCTCCCCACTCCCTCACCTGCGTACTCCGGGGGTGTTTTCTGCAGGAAACTGGGCAGCCACTCATACAGGGCGATGTTCTGAGGGTCAGAAGGGGAAGAGAGAGGCGCTGCTGAATGGGGCGGGCCCGGAAGAATCAGAGCCCAAGGAAGGTTTGGATGCTGAGGTGAGGACCCAGCAGGCGCAGTCATGGGAGAAGCAACTCGGACAGGAGCTGTGCGAGGGCTGTTTCCCTAGGGAACCAGGGGATTTGGGAGAGTGGGGGGAGGACGGTGGACCGTAGCTAAATAATAATCACAGCAAACCCCTTGCCTCCTTATCGTTTACAGGGTCTCTTCCTAGACCTTAACTCTCTGGGGAAGGGTGTCTGGGGGAAGGTCATCCAAGGAAGGGGAGTTCTGCGTGACCTGCAGGAGGAGGGGAGAGGGGTACGTCGCAGGGACGCGGGCGGGAGCGGCTGACCTGGTAGGTGGCGATGACCCTCTTGCGCGCGTGCTGGAACAGCTCCTCGTCCCCCCAGTCCGGGTGCTCCAGGGCCAGCCTTTGCGCGCACAGGTTGTGGAAGCGGAACCACAGCAGGCCCAGCGCCTGCAGGAAGGGCTCCCGGTTCCCGCGCTCGGCCCCGAAGGCTGCATCCGACGTGGGGGCCGGGGGGGCGATGAGCGGCGCGCGACCGGGGGGACCCCACCCACAGACCCGGCCAGCCCTCCCGCCGGCCTCCGCGCCCCGGTCCTGCCCCCGCGGCCTCACCGTACAGCCCCCGGGGCCCGCTCTGCCGGGTGGCGGGGTCGGGCGCCGCCCACATGAGCAGGGAGTTCGGCGAGTCTCGGGGGAAGTTGGGGTTGGGTCCCGACGCCAGCCGTCCCCCGGAGAAGCTCCGCAGCGCGTCGCTCCAGGAGTGCGAGGAGCCATAGATGGCGCTGCCGTCCAGCCAGCCCGTCGCCTCGTTGGTCTGCGGGGCACGCGGCGCGTGAGCGGGAGGTCGGCCAGCGGAGGCGGGCGGGGGAAGGCCAGGGCCAGGCGGGTGGGAGGTGGGCGCCTGCCCCCCGCCCCCCGGGCCCCGCAGGGCCCCACCCGCCTCACCAGGTCCCGGGGATTGCTGGGGCTCCGTCCGGTCTCGGGGTCCCAGCGGCTCCTCTGGAAGGGCAGCACCACGTCCCCGCGCTGGTGGGGGTCGAACACGGGGTCTCCGGGTGGGATG